>CAUYSK010029192.1:0-36324 GCA_963575035.1 Avahi laniger | reverse complement strand
TCTGGGAGGCCGAGGCGGGCGGATTGTTTGAGCTCAGGAGTTTGAAACCAGCCTGAGCAAGAGCGAGACCCTGTCTCTACCAAAAATAGAAAGAAATTAATTGGACAGCTAAAAATATACAGAAAAAAAAAATTAGCCGGGCATGGTGGTGCATGCCTGTAGTCTCAGCTACTCTGGAGGCTGAGGCAGGAGGATCACTTGAGCCCAGGAATCTGAGGTTGCTGTGAGCTAGGCTGACACCACGGCACTCACTCTAGCCCGGGCAACAAAGTGAGACTCTGTCTCAAAAAAAGAAAAAGAAAAAATCCCCATAATAATAAAATGGCTTACTGACATCGACTGACCTCTAGGACTGATTGGCCATTTGTACCAGATATCATAAAATGTAAAATTCTATGAAATGAGAAAATAATAATTGACATTGCAGTTTTAAAACATTTTATTTACAAAAATAGAATGAGGAAAAATTTATTAAAGTCTATTTACTTTCCTAGCCTTAGATAGACATTTTTTCTAGTTTCTTCAGGTGGTTTACAAAATCATTTTTTTCCTTTTGTATGTCAATATGCTCAGAATTAACAATTGTCTGTTAAATAATAGCTCCTGTCAAAAGAGGGTTGGAGAAATAGAGAAAAAGGGAGGGGGAAGGGAAGGAAAGGCTGTTGGCACTCAGTGTACAAATGACTTCTGCTGAAATGCCTAACGCTCCATGTGAGGGCGAAATTCACGGAGGTCAACCCCTGCTGTTGCTCTGAGTGTCAGGGGCCAGTCTTTTTTCGCGAGAGGCGGTGCACTGGAATGGTTGAAAGGGTTCGGGAGTCGGACTGCAGAGTTTGGATATCACATCAAACACTTAGTGGCTTGTAAGCCTCAGTGAATTACTTAATATATCTGTACCTCAATTTCCTAAAATGAAGATATCAGCATTACTGACTTATATGGCTTCAATGAAAAAAAATAGATAAAAAGGACTCAGAAATTTGGCCTGCACCTTGTAAATGCTCAATAAATGTCAGCTGTCATTGTTTTCATTATAGGATATGACTTTAATGATGTATGGAAAAGGCAAGCCCAATGACATGCTTCATAAGGCAGGATCGGGGTGACAAGTACTAGGGCTACGTTATCTCCAGGTGTCTCGAGGAATTTGGGAACAGAGCCAGGCAAGGCACCTGGCAGCGGCGGAGCACAGGTAAGCGCGGGCAGGGCACTGCCCCGTGGAATTCTTCTCCGGTTTCACCCTGGCATGCCCTGCTCGGGCAGAGTCTCTCTGCAGTTCTGCGACTGTGTCCCTGCCTTGACCTATTCAGCAAAGATTGGAGCGTCCACTGTCCACAAGGCACTGCGTTGCTGCAGGAGACACACAGGTCGTCAAAACCCACCACACCTCAGCTCTCTTGTCACTGCGTTCTGGCAGGGAGGGGTGGGGAGACAGAAGAGAAACAGATAAATATGCAGCCTGTAAATCTCTGTGCTTTTGAGAATTATACTATTTTTAGTAAATTTTAATTTTCAGACAATTGTAGATTCCCATGCAATTGTAAGAAATAATCCAGAAGGATCCCATGTTCCCTTGACCTGATTAATACATAAATATTAATGTCTCTGGGATTATTGCCCAGGAGTGCAATTGCTGAGTATACGGTAATTGCTAGTTTAGTTTTTTAAAAAACTGCCATACTTTTTTCCAGTGTGGTTGTACCGTTTTACATTCCCACCAGCAACGTACAAATGATCCAGTTTCTCCATATCCTCGGCAGCATTTGGTGTTGTCACTGTTTTTTTTTAACTGATCTAATGGTTAGGTAGTGACATTTTGTTGCGATTTTACTGTGCACCCCTGACAGATAATGATACTAAACATCTTTCATGTGCGTTTTTGCCGTCTGTATGCCCATTTCTGTGAAAATGTCTGTTCATGTCCTTTGTATATTTTCTAACTTATTTTTTTTATTGTTGGGTTTTGAGAGTTGTTTATATATTTTAGAAAGTAATCCTTTGTTGGTTATGTGGTTTGCAAATATTTTCTCCTAGTCCTAGCTTGCCTTTTGGTCCTCTTAAGAGGGTCTTTTACACAGCAAAAGTTTTAATTTTGATGATATCCATATTTGTCAATTCTTCCTTTCATAGTTCATGCTTTGGTGTCAAGTCTAAGAAATCTCTACTTAGCTCAAGATCCCAAATATTTTCTCTTTATATTTTTTCCTGTACATTATATAGTTTTCTGTTTTACATTTAAACCTGTGATCCATTGTAAATTATTAATATATTTTTTTGTATAAGCTGTGAAGTTTAGGTTGAAGAAATTGTGGAAATACGATTGATTTTTGCATGTTTATTTTGTATCCCGTGACTTGCATATTAATTCTAGAAGATTTTTGGAGATACTTGGAAATTTTTGCCTATGGATGTCCAATTATTCCAGCATTATTTATTTAAAAGGCTCCCCTTTCTCCAATGAATTGCACCTTTGTCAAAAATTAGTTGGGCATATTTATGTGTGTCTACTTCTGCGTTCTCCATTGTGCTCCATTGACCTATACGTCTATTCCTCCACCAATGTCACACAGCCTTGATTATTGTGGCTATACATTCTCTTGGAATTGTGTGCACTCATTCCTACCACTTCATACATCTTTTTTCAAAATTGTTTTAGCTGTTATAGTTTCGTTGCACTTTCATATAAATTTCTGAATAACCTTGTCTATACTTGCCAAAAATATTGCTGTGATTTTGATAGCAATTATATTAAACCTGTGTATTAATTTGGAAAGAACTGACATCTTTGCTATTTTGAGTCTTCTAATGCATGATCACAGTATGTTTCTCCATTTATTTACATCTTCCTTGATTTCTTTTGTCAGTTTTTTGTAGTTTTCAGCCTACAAATCTTTTCCATGTTTAGTTATACTTATGCCTAAGTATTTCTTACTTTTTGAGCATCTGTAAATAGTATCATATTTTTAATTTTGGTGTCCACATGTTCATTGATAGTGTATAGAAATATATTTGAGTTTTGAATATTTGAATATTTATCTTGTATCCTGCAACCTTGCTGAACTTACTAATTCTAGAAGGTTTTTTTTTTTTTAGATTGTTTGTGATGTTTTACATAAACAATCATAGTATCTGCAAATAAGGATAGTTTTATTTCTTCTTTTTTCATCTGTATGCCTTTTGTTTTCTTTTCTTGCCTTATTGCATTGGCTAGAACTGCCAATGCTATGATGAATAAGAGTGGTGAGAGTGGACATCCTTGTCTTATTCCCACTCTTAGGGAAAAAGCATTCAATCTTTTACCAGTTAATATAATGTTAACTATAGATTTTTTTATAGGCATTATTTATCAAGTTGAGGAAGTTTGCCTCTATTCCTATTTTTCTGAGAGATTTAACCATGAATAACTATTGAATTTTGTCAAATGAAGTTTTTGCAACAACTGATATGATCTTGGGATTTTTCTATTTTAGATTGTTAATATGGCAGATACACTGACTTTCAAATGTTGAACATTTGTACATTCCAGTGCATATCTGGAATAAACTTCACATGGTTATGGTAAATGATTCTCTTTACATTTTGATGATTTGGCTAATATTGTTAATATTTTTTTACATTTGTATTCATGGGAAATATTGATCTGTGGTTTCCTTTTTTTCTAATGTCTTTGGTTTTGGTATCATAATAATAATAATAGCTTCATAAAATAAATTAGGAAATGTTCTGTCCTCTTTATTTTCTACAAGTGATTGTACAGAATTGGTATTAGTTATATTTTACACATTTAGTAGAATTCTCTAGTGACATGATCTGGGCTTGGATACTTCCACTTGGGGAATTTTAAAATTACACATCTAATTCCCTTAATAGTTATAGTGCTATTCAAATAATGTATTTAATATTGGGTGAGTAGTAGAAGTCTGTGCTTTTTCAGGAATGGTCCATTTCATTTAGGTGCCAAACTTACATATGTAGAGTTGCTCATAGTATTCCTTTACTAAGCTTTTGATGTCCGCAGGGTTGGTAGTGATACACCTTGTTTCATTTTTGCTATTGATAATATGTGTTTTCTGTTTTGCTAGAGGTTTGGTCAATTTTATTGATCTTTTCATAAAACTATTCTTTGTTTCGTTGATTTTTCTCTATTGTTTTCTGTCTTCATAGTCATATATTTTTGCTCTTATCTTTAGTATTTCTTTCCTTCTCCTTGTTTTGAGTTTATTTTTCTCTCTTTTCTTTTTCTAGGTTCTTGAAGTGAGAGCATATATTATTGATTTAAGGCTTTTCCTCTTTTGTAATATAAGCATTGAGTACTGTAAATTTCCTTTCATCACTGCTTCAGCTATGTCCCACAAATTTTGGTATGCTGCATTTTCATCTTTACCCAGTTTAATGCTTTTGTTTGTGTTTGTTTTAATGTTTTTTGAAACTTCCTCTTTGATTCATGGGTTATTTAGAAGTCTGTTATTTAGTTTTCAAGTGTCTGGATATTTTCTGTTATCTTTCTGTTTTTTATTTCTGTTTTTATACCATTGTAGTCAGTTCATTTTTTAAATTTTTTAATTTCAATTTTTTTAAATTTGTTGAGGTTGGATTATAGTCTAAGATACATTCTATGTCGGTACTATGTTCTGAGAATTCTTGAAAAGCATGGGTTTTCTGCTGTTTTTGGCCAGAGTGTCTATTAGATCCTTGTGATTGATGATGTTTTAGTTCTTCTATATCCTTAATGATCTTCTGTGTAGTTCAATCAATTGTCAAGAGATGGAAAAAAGTAATTGTCAATCTAGTGTTAAAGTCTCCAACTATAATTGTGATTTATCTATTTCTTCTTTCAGTTCTGTCAGTTCTTGCTTCACATATTTTACAGCTTATTGTTTGATGTACATATATTTATGATTTCTATGTCTTTTGATGAATTAACCACTTTTTCACTATATAATTCCCCTCTATGTTTCTGGTAATTTTCTTAGCTCTATAATTTACTCTATCTGGTATTAATATAGCAGATTTTTAAAAATATTGCTTATTTTTAAAATTAATGTCAGCATGGCATATTCAATTTACTTATGTCATTATAGTTGACAAACCAGAGCAGCTCCAGCAGCTGCTGAACCAGCTCCCATGCATCTAGGACAGTTTGGTGGCCCCTTTGTCCATGGGTCATTTATTTAATCCACTTTGCCAATCTCTGTCTTTAATTGGTATATTTAAGCCATTTACATTTAATGTAATCATTGATATTTTAGGGAAGATGTCTGCTATTTTATTTTTTGTATTCTGTTTATTTTGTTATTGTTTTCCCTCTATCTTTGATATCTTGTCTTTTCCCTTTCCTGTGGGTAACTAGAACATTTTTTATACTTTTCTTTTGATTAATTTATGGTGTTTTTGAGTTTATCTATTGGTATGGATGTTTTAGTTGTTCCTTGAGTGTCACATTTTATATGCATAACTTATCACAGGCTACTGAGGTTGACATTTTAGCAGTTCAAGTGAAGCATAAAAATTTCACCCTTTATTCTTCACCATTAGCAATATAATTGTCTTAATATTTTTACTGCATATATTTATAACAAGTGTATCAGATGGTGTCATAATTTATGCTTCAATTGTCAATCATAAATTAGGGAACTCAAGAGGAATATAATAGAATATATTTATATTATATTTGTCCATATTTTCACTCTTACTATCTATTGTTCTTCCTTCCTTTCTGATGTTCTAATATTCCTTCTCTTATCATATCTTTCTGTTTAGAGAAGCTTTTATAGTCATTCATTTAGAATAGGTTTTCTGGTTACAAATTTGCTTAGTTTCCTTCTTCTGAGAGTGTCTTGATTTCTTATTTTCTGAAGGACAATTTTGTTTAATAAAAAATTCTGGATTGACAATTACATTTTTTCATCATTTAAAAAAAATGTGCCACTTCCTTCTGGCCTCCATGATTTCTGAAGAGAATTCCACTGTCATTCAAATTGTTTACTCCTATAGGAAACATGTCATATTTCTCTCACTGTTTTCAAGACTTTTTTCCTTTGTCTTTAGTTTTGAGAACTTGACTCTGTTGTGCCTTGATGTGAATTTCTTTGGGTTTATTCTGTTTGGGGTTTGGTCAGGTTCTCTAATCTGTAGGTTTTTATATTTTGAAAAATTTAGGAAGTTTTCTGTCATTATTTCTTCAAGTATGTTGTCAGCTCTACCCTCTCTCTCCTCTCCTTCTTAGGTTCTGATGACAAGAATATTGGATCTTTTGTTATAGATCGAACATTCCCTGTGGTCCCTGAGCCACAGATCCCTGAGGTTTTGTTAAGTTTTTCCAGTGTATTTTCTCTCTGTTGATCAAGTTAGGTAATTTCCTTTGTTTTTTGTCTTCAAGTTTATATATTATTTTTTCTGTCCCCTCCATTCTGCTATTAGCTCATCTGATGAGTATTTATTTCAATTATTTTATTTTTCAGTTTTATATTTCCATTTGGTTCTTATTTATATACCTGTTTCTTTGTTGAGACTTTTGTTTCTTTGTCGAGACTTTCTGGGTTGTTTTTTTCTTTTTTCATTTGTTTCAAATGTATTCATAATTGTTTGTTGAAGTATTTTTGTGATGCCTCCTTTAAAACCTTTGTCAGATTATTCTAGTGTCTCAAGTTGGTATCTGTCAATTACTTTTATCATTCTGTTTGAGATCTTCCAGGTTCTTGGCATGACAAATGATTTTCAATTGAAACCTGGACATTTTGAGCATTATGTTATGAGATTATGGATCTTACTTAAACCTTCTGTTTTAGCTAGCTTTTCCAGACCTTTTTCCTCCAGGAATAGGGGGAGAGTGACAACACCTTATCACTGTCAGATGAGAGTAGAAGTCCAGGATCCCCTACTCAGCCTCCACTGACGCACCAGTCAAGGCGCTGACTCCTATTCCTGCTGGGCATGGGTGGGAGTTCCAGCTCTCCATGAGGCCTCCACTGAGAAACATCTTGGCCGAGGGGTAGGACTGCCTTGTTATTGTTCCTTGCATGGCCTCCACCGTGGTGGTGATGGGGTTAGCTTTGTTACCACTGGGTGCTGGTGAAGTCTTGACTCTCACGCCTCATTTGACGTCACCCCTGAGGGTAAGAGGGATGCCTCATTACAGCTGGGTTGGGTCGGAAGTCCAGGCTCTCCATGTGGTCTCCACTGACACTGTGGGGGATTCATACTTGGCCTTTTCTCATCCCATCCTAGGGGTAGATGGGCTGGGGCGTCTCATTACAGGCAGCCTGAAGTGGAAATCTAGTTTTTCTTCTATGCCTTTATTGGCATGGGTAGAGTGAGGCTACAGTTTTTCTGTCCTGTTTCTCTGAAATAGAATGGCTGTTGTCTAAAGGTCTTCTGTCTTGGTAGACAGCCCCTTTTCTGATCCTTTGACTAGAGAGAGCAGGCTTTTGTTGGGGCTTTTTTGGTCTGTGTTCTTTGCCATTTTTAGGTTGCTGGCTTCTTCAGTTCCAAGTCTGAAATACGAGAGATGAAAAGAATACCCAGAGAATTCATACCACATTGTCCCTTGGGTTCTGACTGTGTGTGCCTTCTTGTGTCCACCTTTTAGAATCTTCTTATTTGTTTTATATATGAATTTTTGGGGTATTTAATTGCACTTAGCAGAAATAATAAGGCAAAATACTTCAATTTCATCTTTATGAAAGCAGAATGCAATGCAATTTTATTAACTATTAAGAAAAAGAAAGAATAGTTGGGAGTGAGGATGTGCTGGTGAGTGTTTTTGCTTTTTCCATAGGGAAGTCAGAGAAGGAGTCACAATACCTGGCTGGCCATAATGCAGGGGCTGAGGGCAGAATGGTAGGAACTGAAATCTGAGAGCTGGTAAGCAGTTAAACCATGTAAGACCTTTTTTAAGATTTTAGCTTTTACTTGGAAGGAGATAGGAGCTGAGGAGCAACTACAAGCTGGTTTAGGTTCTGAAAGGACAGCTCTGCCTGCTGTGTAGAGAGTAAACTGGGGTGAGGGAGCAGGAGAGACAGGCTGGGAGTAGGGACACCAGACTAAAAGCAATGGCATTAGCCTTGGCGAGGGTCCCAAACCCCAGACATCATAGCACTGTTAGAAACACCCTTGTTCTCATACAGTGGATGATGTCACTAGCTACATCTTAAATGGATTCCATAAAATCTGTATTGGCAAATTTAGAAATAAAATTTCCAACTCAAAGGCTCTATGATAGATTTCTTATGAGTAATTACTGATGCTTGCACGCTATTTGATCTATTTACATGAGTTTGAATCTTGCTGGCAAATCTCTTTTCTGGGTCAGCACAGATGTCACACAAAGATTTTTGATGTATCCCAATGTTTCTTCATTCTTCCTGTCTTCCTTAGAGATGTTGCCTGAAACGTTACACAGCTTTATCTACAATTGAGATGTGTTTGGTGCAACTTCCAATTACGTCATCTGCTGCCATCAGGAAAACATGGCTTATTCCACTTGAATTGTTAATGACTTTTTTGACTAATGAACGTTCATCAACTGATAGTGATGGCCGAGATGTGACCTGAACTGTAGGGAGGAATTCTGGCACGCTAGATTATTTTAACATGCTTTTTGCAACATGATGTCTATTGTCTAGTGTGTTAAGAGAGGATTCTGTGATTTTCACAATCATGATACTCAGGTTCAGCAGGAAGACATTTATAAACCCTGTCCCAGATTGTGTGTCTCTGATTGCCTCTATTAGAGTGTGTAAGGTGATCATTGTTTTCAGTACTTCTCCCTGAATAAATCAAAGTCATCAACTTTTCTCCCTCTGGGCTTAGTCAATTACCTTGCTGATTCTCAGCTGGAGCATGTGCGGATGTGTAGCCAGCTGGATTCAGAGGCATCTGGAAGGTGACTGGTACACCTAGTACCACTGTCTCCTACGTGGGAAGGAGCCAGGGCAGACCTCATGTGAGGGACTGTCCTTGCCTAAACCCCCTGCAGTGTGGGTGGTCCTCTTCTACCTTCCCCAGCTGGGTTCCAGCTTTCATTTCCTCTGCTCCTGGAGCCACATCCCCGAGCTGCTAGAGGACAGCAAGCACCATGCTTAGCGTACACTTTCTCCCTTCCTCAATATCCACCCCAGCCTTGAGGAAAAGCAAAGGTGGAGTTATTGCATAGCATCAATGGATGAAGGAATAAAGAAAATGTGGTACATCTACATGGTGGAATACTACTCAGACATAAAAAAGAAGGAAACCCTGTCATTTGCAGCAATATGGATGGAACTGGGGCTCATCATGTTAAGTGAAATAAGCCAGCACAGAAAGACAAACATTGCATGTTCTCACTATACGTGGGAGCTAAAAAAGTGGATCTTATGGAGGTAGAAGGAAGCATGATAGAGGCTGGGAAGGGTGGGAGGCTGGGAGGAAGACAGGTTGGTTGACAGCACAGACACACAGTCAGATACAAGGAGTAAGTTCTAGTGCTCCAGAGCACAGCAGGGCAACCGCAGTTAGCAATAGATTGTATGTTTTATAATAGCTAGAAGAGAAGATTTGAAATGATTCCAACATGGAGAAATGATAAATGTTCAAGGGGATGGATATGTTAATTACCCTGATTTGATCATTATATATTGTATGCATGTATCAAAATATAACATATATTCCATAAATATGTACAATTATTATGTGTCAATAAAAAAACAGTAAACCTGCTGTATGCCTTTGTGAACCAAATTCGAAATAGAGATTAAAAAGCACACTTCCAGGATAAAACCAGAATGGCAGTTTGGAAACAAGTCTCTGAAGAGAAACTCGACTTTGAATCAGATTCTGTGTCCTTGTACTTCCATACAGCGTGATGATACAGTTTGCCACCCACGATTATGTGAGGATCGAGTGGGATTCTGTAAAAGCTGACACTTAATCCCTGCTGACACATCGCTGTTTCCTCCTGAGGACCTCTGTGGTCCATAACAACCGGCACGTTTTGTCGAACGTACTCGTACTTAATCTGGCTGAATGGACCTGGAGCCCATCGGACCGATGTGGGGCCTCCTCACAAGGGACTTTCAGAATATCCCTGCACTTTTAATTGTCATGTTATTTATATATTTTTAAATACAAACCTATAATTATTACCTTATAACACTTTAAATCACACAAGCACAAAGTTTTTTCAGTAGTTGTGGCTTATCCATTTGTGGGTCAGATTATTTTTACAAGCTGTAAATCCATAAATTGATAGAATATGAATAAATTCATTCTTTAAAGAAAAGATTCTGCAAGTTATAATAGAAAGGGTCTTACTCTTTTCATTGAAGCCATTCCCATTCGAGGGAGACATTGGAATCTATGGTGTTTCAGGCACTGATTTTACACATTCGTTCATTCATACTCAAGGAGTATTTATTGTGCATATACTATAGTCAACGTACTTTGTCAGGCACTGGGTAAAATGACTCTTAAGAAATTTCAAATGGAGTGGGAGAGACATGCAAAGCAGGCAGTACCTGCATTAAGTGCTATCGTAATATTTCTTGTGTGTTTATTATATGCCAGGAGCTGTTCTAAGTGCTTTACATGTATTGACTCATTTGATTCTTCCAACAAATTGTGAAGTAGAATATTCAGAATACTGTACTGTTATCATTTCTGTTTCCTAGCTGAGGAAGTTGAGACTTTGAGAAATTAATTTACGGCGGGATAGGTTTCCAACCCAGGCAGTCTGAATCCAGAATCTGAGCTTTTAATGACTATGCTATAGAAGATGCTAGAAGATAGTGAAGAGGTACCCAGTTCAGCCTAGGGGGCTGGGGGCTGTCAAGGCTTGCCTCTTATAAGGTGGTAGCTGGAAATCAGGTATGAGGAATACACTATTTCTGGAAACAGGCCATTGGCTTTGGATAGGTCATGAATGTATCCTTGAAAAATAATAAAACACGGAACTGAACACTTCTAAATGTTGTAAAAAGAAAGGAGGAAGGAAGAGGGAGTGAGTAAGCCAGGGAACAGTAGCCTGTGGGGAGATAAGGGAGCAGTCAGTGAGAACGCTAAGTCCTTCCCCTTGTTTTCCGTGACTATGGCATTGAGACACGTGTCCTGCAGGGCTCCGCTCCTGCCAAAGCCACTCCCTCCGCCCCACCGGCCTCCGCCAGAGCTGTGCTGTCCACCTGACACACCGTCCTCACTCTCAACCCTGTTTCCTGGGGGACAGATCCTGACCCCTAGATTGTTTTGACTCCTCCATTATACGTATTAATATAACCTGCTGCCCCCCGCCCCCCGCATAGCAATTATCGTTAACTGTAATGAAGAAATTACTTGCTAAGTGCCTGCTAAGCACCTGTTCAACAACTGGACCTTTCCCCTGAGGATGAACTCCATGAGGACAAGGATTGTCGCTCTTTTGGTCACCACTATCCACCTGCACCCAGTCTAGTGCCAAGTTCAAAGTAATTGCCTGGTATGGGCTGGACTGTGTCCCTGCCCACCAAAAAAAAAAAAAAGGAAAGAAAGAAAGAAAGAAAAGGAAGAAAAAGAGGCACGTGTTGAATCCTAAGCCCTGGCACCTTAGAACGTGACCTTGTTTGGATACAAGGTCTTTACAGAGGTAATCATGTTAGGATAAGGTCAGCGCAGTGGGCTCAATCTGCTATGACTGGTGTCCTTATAAAAAGGGGAGAAGTGGACACAGACACACACAGAGGGCAGCTCCACGTGATCATGAAGGCGGAGAGCAGGTGACACTTCTATAAGACGAGGAACACCCAAGACGGCCAGCAAAACACCCGAAGCAGGGAGAGCTGGCTGGAACAGTGTCCCTCACAGCCCCCAGGGGGAACCAACCCTGCTGACACCTTGATCTGGGACGTTGGGCCTCTAGAACCATGAGATGATACATTCCTGTTGTTTAAGCCACGCACTTGGCGGTACCTTGTCGCAGCCCTAGAGAACCAACGCAGCGCCTGACTGCTGTTTGCTGACTACAAGGAGGGAGAAATATTAATAGCATGTGGAGTCACACAGCCCTTTCCCCTACTTGGGATGCGGGCTGACAGTCAATGTTTGTTGCTAATACGATGCTTAACATGTGTCACGTGAATTTATTTATTTTTTTAGTTTTATTTCTCATTGTTAATTTTAAAACCAGAAGAGTTTAACTCTTTGTGTAGCTCTCAAAAAATCCAAAATGATGTTTCATTCCTCAAATGATTATCTTTTTGCCTCTCTGGATCTTTGACCTGGGAGAATGAATCAGGACAAAGGTTGTGGTGTCACCTAAGACCATGTGTGACACCAGGTAAAACCATAAGATCTCAAAAACCACATATGGTAGAAGCAGTATTAAATTGTAGGGGGGACCATGAGTCATGCACGCACTTGCGATGGTCTTGCCATGCACGGATTGGTACCTGGCAGGCTGCGTTTTCTCTAGGATTTCTGCCACCAACTGTCACTACATACTTTTCAATTTGCGCATCCCCATCACTGCCAAGAATGAAGTACCTCAGTGCGACTTGTAATTACAGAACTGTTCTCGCTGCCCCCTCCCCCAATCCCTGGAGGTTAAATTTGCACATTTTGACAAAGTAATTTCTTGATTTTGTTTTCTGTCGGAATCATTGAAGGTTTCCTGAACGCGCTATTGTAAACAGGGAGTCAGCGTCAACACGGAAAGGGCTCCCTCCTCTGTTCAATTGTCCTCTCGATTTCCAGGCTTTTCGCCTTTTATGAAATATGATGTTTCCTCTACATCTTGTCTAAATACAGGTATGGAAACATTGGCCTGGTTTATAAGCTAAAGAGCTAAAGTCTCATGAAAAGGCAAATGTGATTTTTGCAAATACGCACGTGGCTTCCTTAAAGACAGCTTTGCGGTTTTTCAGCTGCTCCTGAACGGCCTGAGACTGATGTCCCAGGACGCAGGGCACAGAGTGAAGGCAGGAGCTGCGGGGAGTCTCTGGAATGCTGTTCATTGTACCTGGGTCCTCAGCTGCCACTAAATGTTAGCTCACCACGGACCCTTGTCCAACTGCGTGAGTACCTTGCTGCATCGGGGGCTGCCTTCCCACTCCACTACCCTGCCTTCCGGCCCCTAATGAACTCGGTGATTGGAGTCCACGTAGCCGCTGTGGGTTCCCCTCTTGTCCAGGCACAGCCTCCAGCGGTCTCTCGTTCCCAGCCTCCCTCCCCTCCGAGGTCTTGTTCAGCCACTCACCTCTGCCCCGTGTCTCCTGACGTCTACCTCTGGCTTTGCTCCAGATACTTCATCTCAGCCTGTAAACACACTGAACTATAAACCATCCCTAAAACAAAACAACAAAACAAAACAAAACAAATCCTACTTTTAACAAGTCTCCTTCTCAAAATAGAACACTCTTCTCTCATCTTCTTTTTTGTAAAAACCCGCCAGTCTTTCCACACGGACCCTCTCCTCACCCTCATCTTCCGTTCTCACCCTCCTGCACCTGCTCTCACTAAACTGGCCTCTGCTCCCCTGGTCGCCAAACCGGCGGATCATTTGCCCTCACCTCACACGACTTCTGAAGCCTGGAACCGTGTGGACCAAGCGGCGTGTGTGAGTCAAGGCCAGCGTGACAGGCAGAGAGGGACAACGGTCAGTAACAGGCTCGCCCCCTGGGAATAGTTTTGAGGGACTCAACTTCCTCTCTTTGCTCCCAGTTGGTGGTTATTTCAGGATTTGTACTCACATCTTTCTCTTCTTTTTTTTTTTTTTTTTTGCCCCATTTTCTTTTTTCATATTATCCTCTCTACTTACTTACCTGTTTTTTCCTGGGCAACATCATCATTTTTCCAGCTTCAACTACCATCCCTGCACCTTGGCTTCCAAATCTGTATTTTTACTAATAACCTGTCTGCTGAGCTCTCAGCCTGTATCTCCATGTGCTCGTTGGACATAACCCCAGCGAGGTCTTACAGGCGCTTCGAGTTAACACGCCACAAAAGGAATTCGATAATGTCTTCGCCGTCGCCCCCTCCTGTGCCCCTGTTTCAGGCAAGCGGCAGTGCAGCCATTCAGTGCTTGAAGCTCTTAATAGAGTATCAGCTGTTTCCTTGATCTTTCTCCATTGCGTTTCTCACCTTCGATGTTACCAAGTTCAGTCGTTCCTCCACACAGAGAATTCTCAAATTCATTGCCTCTTTTCCATGTGCACCGCCATAGATTCGGTCTGTCCTCAGCCTCTCTAAGGCCCATTCTCCAAAATCTAGCCCAGCACTTTTTCCCTCAAGGTGCAAATGACTTGGTGATCTCGTTCGAGTGTGGATGCTGATTTGGAAGGTCTGCGTGGGGCTGGAGGTTCCGCATTTCTAAGAAGGTCCAAGAGCTCTGCGGGTTTGTGCACCTCACCTTGAGCAGGAATGACCGTGATAACTATGGCCCTTCTCTAAGGCCACGCTCCACTCCCACCCTGACCTCCACCCTGCAGAGCATCCCCACATTCATAAGTCATTCTCTGCAATCATGACAAGCTTCTAATTTTTTACAATAAAGATATGATAATGTTATGTCCCTGTGTTAAAAGCTTTAATGAGGGTCCCAGAGCCTTCAGGATAAAGGACAAGCCGCTTGATAGGATATGCAGTGTGACCTTGAGGGCCTGGGATCCACCCATCTCTTAGCTCCCTGCCCTTTCAACCCACAGAACATGTAGGTACATTTTTTTTTTCAGGGAAAGGGAGTAGATAACTTGTTGGATTCTCAAAGTGTTCTTTAACTCCAGACAGGGGAATGACCATGGTTCTTTCTTCATGAGGAAATTTCACAGATGAGGAAATGATGGCCCACATAGAGTAGACAATTTCACTGAGCTCATAAAACCCCGATTGTGGCAGAGACAGGACTAGATCTTAAATCTTTGGGGCTCTAGTCCAGTGCTATTTCTACTGAGCTACACAACACCACCCTCCCTAGCAAGGGGAGCTGGGGTCACAGTGAGATGTAACTCAGGAAGTGTGACAATGTAAAGCAACAACAGAGCTATGTGCCTTAGCTTCCAAAGTTCTTCCCCCTGTTCACCGTCAGGGAAGACTTGCTCATACGCTAACAGAAAAGAACTGGAAGGGAGGGGTGGTATGGCCATGCAGCGGAGGCATCATGGATGGTGGCTGGAAGGGGGATGAGGAATGCAAAGTGTCAAGACAGTGGCTGTGAGCCACAGCCAAACAAATTTGGCTGCTCAACTTGGTAACAAGAGGATGGGGTAACAAGCGGAATCATGGTGGCTGTTTTCCAATATCTGCCAAGTTTCCATGCTGATGGAGTGATGGGGAAGCAGGTTTCTGCCTGACATTTAGTAACTACTAATGATTAGAATTGCTCAGGGAAGAAATGAGATGCACGTATTGTATAAGTTGTTGCTCTAGGACTCTAGCAGTTTCCCAGACTATATTGCATGGATATTGGGACAGGGTTCCTCCATAGTACAGGGGACTGGATCAGATGACCTTGGGCTACTCCTTTCTACCACATTTCCAAGACTCTATGTGCTTCAGTGAGGAAGTCCTGGTGATGGACGCTCACCTCATGGACAATTCAGTGGTCACAGATAGAGGTGAGTAGGTACCATGAATGATGGCCATAATCAGAAGGGGCATTCTAAATGAGGCCACCTCCCCTGAATCTGCTCCAAAGAGGTGGCTACTCTCTTTGTAATTTTCTAGCATGTTCTATGACTAACTCATTTTATATATGAACCAAGGATTGTCAAAATTTTTCTGTACAGATTTTGTGGCCATAAGTTTTCCATCTCAATGACTCAACTATGTTGTTGTAGCATAAAAGCATTCATAGATAATCTATAAATGAATAGGTGTATCTTGGTGTCAATAAAACTTTATTGGTAAAGACAAAAGGCAGGTCAAATTTGGCCCAAGGCATTAAATTTTCCTATGAAGCAAACCAGCTTTATGTTTACTTTGATACACTGGTTGAAAAACAGAAAATGGATTTAGCAGATACTGATTTTCTAGGATGTGCATGGAACTATGCATGTTTATTTGTGTGATCTCTGTAATTCTTAAAAATAACAAGGCTTCTTCTGAGTGCTAGCTTAAGTTTTGGCTAATGTATGGAAACACTGACTCCGAGGACCCCTGTTACTTCTTGTTTTTGCAGAGGACTTCAAAACCATCAGCCTGGTGAAGGGAGAGATAAATGTTGATTTTCATAGTTGTAAATTTACTACTAGGGATTGTTCATCTTTAAAGACACAATTTTACCTCTCAGAGATATTTTTTTAATGTCAAAATAAATAGCATTTGACATTTAAAAATATAATTAGTGTTGAGCACTCAGTAGAAGCATCTGGTCGTGTGGACGAGGCTGGGTTCCTGGTGTCCCCCACTTATTACTCTTTTTGGAATGATGGCAAGAGGTGACAACCACTACATGTTTGGATATGTTTAATTTCCAGCTGTGAATATGTGATCAATCATCTCATGGACAGCAAAAGACTTTCCCCAGGACCAGCAATGATTTCCATGTGCTTGTGAGAGTTTTATGTATTTGCTGTTCTGACAGGGGTCACCCCTAATGATGTAATCTCTTTGCTCGGCATGACTTACAGGGACTGTGATTTAGTGGCCTGCAAAGAAAGCCGCCTCAGGACGCACTGCTTCTACTATTGACTTTAGATAACTTGCTACCTTGGGTAGTTCTGCCCAGTTTTCTTGTTAATAAAAATGAGGGAAATAATACTTATAAGTTTGCAAAGCTTTCCAAATTTTCAAAGGCAAGATACTATCAAAATGACAATTATTATAATTCCGTATCAGTTTTTGCCTTCTGTTTACAAACAGCTGACTTCTTCCTCCCACTTCTAAATGAGATACAGAAACAGCACCATAGCAAACTCAAGAGTTTTTTAAGAAAATATGTTGCCTGGAACACAGAAAATCAAGAGTGCAACTTTCAGAGAGTAAGAAAATGTAGACTACACCTGCTGCAGATGTTTCAGGCTATTTGGCTAAAACTCTCCTTGTACATGGACATATAGGATGAATTTAA
Organism: Avahi laniger; assembly: GCA_963575035.1. Lineage (NCBI taxonomy): Eukaryota > Metazoa > Chordata > Mammalia > Primates > Indriidae > Avahi > Avahi laniger. The sequence goes on along the minus strand of CAUYSK010029192.1, from coordinate 19,313 downwards.
CTCAACAAGTAAACATATTTCATTCGAATTTGAACCTAGGCAACTATCTAAGGCAAAACCATCTTTTAAGAATCTTTTTAGTTTCTTGGAATTGAAATTTCTTGAAACATTTCATGGTTCATTTTTAACCATTTAAAAACATATCATTGCAAATACACAAAAATCTATCTTTGGAGTTCCCATTTCCACCATTTTCAAGATGGATAGGGCTGGTTGAGAGCTGGCGTGGCATTTGTGGGGGTTTTCTAAGTTGCTTTCTGTCATGTGCTTGGTGGAATATGGCAAAGCATATGGGTAGCGGGTGATTCATCCCATGCAAGATTTCCTGGGGAAGGCGGAGATGCGTTCTGCTTGCACTGTCTCCCCCACCATAAGCTGCTGTAACTTCGCCTTAATGAAATAAAAGTATTTGCTCTATTTCAGATTTGCAAATGAATGATCCCCAAAGTGCTTCTTGAACGAATGTTCTCGTTTTGTGACTTTGTGTGAGCCCATCTCTTTTTTCCAATTGTACTCATGAAGGTGTCACCTGTTCAGGCAGCTGGGAAGGGATACTTTAGCTCATTCCTCAGTGGTGTTCTCGGGAGTCAGAGCTGAGTTTGTTGCAGTGCAGGTGTCCCCAAGTGAAGGGACGTTATTGAATCAGGAAGAATTTTCAACAAATAGATTGTGGCATGTATCTCGGTGATGGCAGAAGTTAAATATTTAGGCAGCACAAGCTGTTGATTGCAAGAACTAATTCTCAGGGAGGTCAGGGTCAAGTGCACATAGTAACGGTCTTTGATTTACAGACATTATTCAAAGATCGAGCTTAATTTACAAAATGCTAAGTGGTCATGCTTGCTCTTGCCTTGAACTCATCTTTCATGTTTAACTTCAAAGCATCAAGGATCTGACTGAAAGAAGCTTGACATGTGGATAATTTTCACAACCATATGAAAATGCAGAAAATCAGAAAAAATTTTTAAGTAGTCTGCTATAATTAAGCATTGATTTTATAGCCATATAATGGAAAATGGTAAGCCATTGAAATTATTTTAATTTTAAGCTGCTAAAATGTTTAATGTCGGAGGAATTTGTGCTAGTTAAATGAAAAAAAATCAGGATACAGTTTGTATACTAGTTCCCATTTTAATAAACCTATATACAATGTGTAGTTGAACCACATAAAATTGATATTTTGTATGTCAAAATGGTTAGATATCAGCAATTTCCAATGTTTTAAGCTTCATAGACAAAGGAAAACATACACACACACACACACACACACACACACACACACACACACACGGAAGATATCCACCAAAGGTCTGAATGGTGATTGTACGCAATTTCAGTTTTTTTCTTTTTAATGTCTATGCTTTCTAGAATGAATGTGCATGATTTTTTTCATAAGAAAAACAAAAATTCTAGGTGCTCCAGAAGCAGCACTTCCTTCATTGCAAAAAGGGATTGGATCCGGAGCTTGTTCACATTGTTTGTCAGTAAATTTGAAGATTTTTGGTCTCCGGTCTCCAGAGTCCTTTAGAAATCACCAGGCAGTTCAAATACCTATGCTTCCCTCTCCTTCCCTGCCCTAAGTCGATTCTGCCAAAGGAACTGTGCTATCTCCTTTTTTGTGCAATCATCTGGCACTCAGGAGGTGCCCAATAAATACTTGTGAATGAAGAAGGAATGAGCACATGAGGGGAGGGCCATTAAATGATTTGACGCAATACGTTCTGAAATGTTTTGCTGATTTCCTCCCAATTAAACCAATTGGTTTGTCCTAAGCATAGGATATAGCTGGGCTGTAAGTCCATATGTACTTACCGGTAAGAGGCAAATAAGGTCTATTGGAACAGACAAAAACAAAAAACGGCTGCTGATTTTGTTTAGAAGTATCTCTGCTGTTCTCTTGGATAGAATAGACCTGAGTAAAAATCACAGTTCTTTGTGAATTTCTGGAAGATGTTAGAATTCCTGGCCCTTTACCACACAGCCGTTTCTAAAGCAGCTGGGCCTACAGGGCTGGTGGATGGGGTCTGACCTGTTCCCGACTCCACCCTGGGGTCCTCTGCAAACTGGCACATACCCCCCAACAACTCTGTCTGTGAACAGAAGCACTTAGGAAAATTTTACCCTTTCCAGGATTTAGACTGATATTTTAAATATCCAGTTTTCCTTTCAATGATTATTCACTTCTACTTTGGAAGGTGAATGGAGAAAAGAGAAAGAGAGGAAGGAAGGAAAACAGGAAGGAAGGAAGGAGGGGGGGAAAGAGGACGGGAGAGATTTTTAGCTACGTGAAATCAATCAGTCCTCTTTTTAGTAAATGGTTATAAAAAAGCTTCAAAGGGTCTATTGATCATTTACCAGTTGACACGATCGGCGGAGTGTCATTTCCATCCTGTGATTGCCTCTAAGTGACGCAGGCCAGCTTAGGTGGTTCTAAGCCTCCGAATACAGCCTGTCTTGAAATTAACTTGAATAACCTAATTTCTGCCTTCAAGCTGATCTCTTCTTACACACTGCGCGAAGGGCAAAATAGAAGTGAAACAAGAAAGATTAACAAGGTCTGTGCCAGCTATTAGAGGAGCAGTCATTGTTTGCCTGCATTTAAGGAGAAAAGGACACTATTTGGTGGCGTGGGGTGCCGCTGCACCGGCTGGAGCTAATGATCACCCTGAGAGCGGGGCTGGGAGGCGGGTGGCCCGTTGCTGGCCCTGCCTGCTCTTACTGACAGGTGCTAATGGGAGGGGGCAGGACACAGCTGCCTGAACAGGAATCCCATTATCCTTTGCTGGGTATTGATTCACCCTGTGGGACGTTTCCTTTCTGGCTGTGTTAATTTTCAGAGTGCACATTTGCCTCATCCTCGGCGCAAAGAGAGAGTCAGAGGTGTTTGGGGTAAACGTAATGGGCTCTGCCTTCCCATCTGCAGAGGTTTTGTCTGTTGGGATGTGGCTTCCTCTAATTATAGTGCCTGCTTGGGGACAAGGTCTGGAATAGCTTTGCCACTAATATAATTGCCTGAGGTGCATAGCAAATTAATCTAATGACATGAGGTGCATTTGGAAAGTTGTGTTTTTTTTTCGCATTCATAAACAGTAGTTCTTATTTTAAAACTTGATGTTTTTGCACAGAAAATTCAGGAAGTGATCCAACAGTTGGAATCTTGGCCATGTACAATCATCTTAAAATGTTCAGTCTCTTCTTTGTTTACAGTCGGGCCTTCTAAAAAATGTTTAGAGATAATTTAGAAATGATCTTTGTCTTCGGCCTCGTTCTGGGATTTGGCGGCTTGTGGTTAAGGGAAAAATATGGGTGGGTTGCGTTGATTGTAGTTAAAATTATTGAACATAGTGTTTAAAGATGTATTATCACATAGATAAGTCAAGATTGTACTCTGCAGAATTACATACTATGGACTTAATTCTGCATGGTATTTTTGTGGTTATACAAGTCATTATGTAGCTGTTGTAGGACATTTAAAAATATAAAAAACGACTATCATCCACAATTCTGCTATTCAGAAACAATAACCATCATTATTATTTTGATACTTTCTTCCTGTTTTCAATTATGTGATTGTTGCATCCTTTTTACCATTTGCTATTTTGCCAACATTTCCCTGCAGCACTAAAAGCTCTTTAAGGGTACGAGTATCAGTGCCTGGGCGATACTCAGGGCAAGGACGGGCACCGGCGGAGACCGTGCATCTCCATGAGCTGTGGGCGCGGTGGACACAGGGAGCTGTAATCCGGAGCAGACAGATAACGCTGGTGGACAAGAATCGGGAGCCTCCTGGCCCTTAGATTTCTGCCCTCCGCTTGGCTCTGTGAAAGGGAGGGAGCCACCCAGAGTCAGCATCTCTGAAAACAGCCGGTGATCACGCAGATGCATGAAAGGGAAATGCAGCTACTGGTATTAAGAGCTGGAAATAAAGTTGACCTAAGACCTATGACACGTGGGCCGCAGAAGGGCCATGCCCCTGGTGGAACAAGTTGCCGAGGAAGAGCTTAGGGGTGACAGACTTTATAAAGCTCATATTTCTGGCTGCTCAGCCTCCACCCCTCCCATCTCCGACATTCTCCTGCAAATAGTGAGTCTCTCGAAAACACGTCGTCATCCAAAGGCATGGGACTTGTGCAAATCTACCCCAGTCGCACATGGAGAATCAGAATATGAGAAGGAATGGGCATGTAAAAAACACAAACCAGAAAAAATGGTGCCACACAGCTTGAGAAATATATGAACAAACAGCTCTTTATGGATTCAAACATATTAATGAAAATGTGGTCTTTCTGAAGTAACTCAAAGGGAAAGTGCAGGGCCTCGCCATAGAGATGAGGACAGAAAGGAATTAAACATTAGAAAAAAATCGTTATGGAAATGATAACCTTATTATAAGAAGCCAAAGGGTACACATGGCTCAAAATACATTTAGGACATAAAGAGCAAGTTTGAGAGAATGAACAAAGTGAAGCAGGAGAACAGGAAGTTACAAAGGTTATAGCCGAAATCACTGGTAGTGGAGACAGGTGAGGGATAGCTCATAAAATCATAGCTCTGCCTGGAGAAGAGAAGGGAGAAATTTGTAAGGTAAAAATTTAAAATGATATTTTAAAATTTTTGAAAAACTTTCTAAAAAGATTGGAATCCACAGATTGAAAGCGTACACCATGTCCCGGGAAAAACAAATTCGGAACAAAACTACCTAACGTGTTTTACTAAGCTTAATGGAAAGAATTCTATGGCACACGGGGAAAAATCAAATTATCCCCAAGGGGAACAAGGCAGGCTGCCCTCAAACCTTTTTGTAGAATTCAAAGGGGAAAGGAAGTGGTACGATATTTGCAAAGTCCTTAGAGGACGAAAGTGCAACTCAAAATGTTTGTATGCAACCCAGGGGCTACCCAAGTATGGAGACGGCAGTCCTGTCTTCTCAAGCTCTGAGGAACTGGGGAAACACAGTCTCTGGGAGCCCTTCCAGAAAACAAGCAAACAAAAAACCCAGAACCATGGAAACATAGACCGTAGACAAACAGAAGGTGAGTAGAGCTCTTGAGATGAAGGAGAAGGACAAGGAAGAGAAGAGGGAGGAGAGGAGGAAGGAGGCAGGGAAGGAGGGTGGGAAGGCGGGAGGGAGAGAAAGAGAGGAGGGAAGAAGGAGGGAAGAAGGAGGGAAGAGGGCGAGAGGGAGAGAAGGAGGGAAGGAAGAGCCTGGTGGTGGCATCGAATTCACCGAAATGAAACATGGGTTTGGATGACTGTGGAGCGTATGATAATAGAATGCAAATGTTGTAAAATATTGTAATAAGAAATAAAAAGAACACTGAGCTTGGCTGGGGGGAGAAGAGGGAGACGCTTAAGGACGATGTCCAAGCACAGAGACCCAGAAAGGAAAACTGCAATGAAAGGTGTGTGGGGGGATGTGCCAAGGGGAGGCACACAGTGCAGCCGAGCTGTCAAGTTGATATCTAGCACCTTTTAACAGAAGCACAATACGTGAATCAAACATAAACACATACAATGACAAAGATCACACTGCACAACGCGGATCAGTCATGAACATCAGTGCACCAGATGTGAAAAATAATCACGTGGACAGAAGCACGATGGAACGATAACTGTGATTCACCTTCCCCGGCTCACACTCTATCAAGTAAACGAAAGCAAGTAAAAACACAGAAAGCCAAACAATAATCACAAAGTAGATTCGTATTGATCAGTCATATGTTAGGCCGCAAGGAAACAACGTTCTGAAAGTAGAAAGAGTTCAGACATTGGCGGATGACAAGGCCATCAGGGCTAGAACTGAGCAGCTGTGACAGGCGCTGCTGTTGACCTCCCTACGTTTGTTCTGCTGCCTTCTTGGCAGAACCTCAGCTTTATCGGGGTGGCAATGTTCCCAGCTGGCCACGTGTGATGCAGTTCTGATCAGCAAGATACAAGTGGAAGGTCCTGGGAGAGCTCCCGCTTTCCTGATACAGGGCTGTCCCTGTTGTTTTCCACTTCGGTTCCCTCCTGGTTCCTGCTTGGAGAGTAGATGTGACACCTGGAGGTAGGTCAGCCACCTTGTAGCCATGAGGTAAAAGACACGAGGAAAGAGGCTTTGCACCTGCAGGCTCAGGAGGCCCACGGGCAGGATGGGCAGGGGCTTGGTCCTGGGCCAGGTAGCCCTGTGCCCTGTGAGTCAGAAGCACAGTCCTGCATCTGAGGTGAAGGCGCTGAGCTGTGGTTTTCCGCAGTGCAGCTGAATGATAACTGGCAGAATAAGCTAATGGAAAACAAATCCCCTATAATCTGAAAATAAAAAATGAAACAATAAACACTTGAAGTGGCAAAATATTTGAAAACTAATTATCATGGAAATATTATTTCAGACTTCTGATAAAATGATAGGCTAGGTACCCAGACCACCCTCCTTTTAAAAGCAACTGAATATCCTAACCAGAAATATTAAAGAAAACTGCTTCCTAAGAGCACCGATGAGCTGGTAGGAAAGCAAGCTGTTTTTTAGGTTAAAGAAAAATAAGCAGGGAGAAAACTTAAGCGAGCCTGGTACTGCAGGTGGATTTTTCCTTGAGGGTATCTGCTCAACCTGGTGAATTTGAACTTGAGTTTTCAGGGCACTGGGCACTGAGGCTGGGATACAAGACCTGGGCTCACTCCAAATAGGCCATGCAATGGGAATTTCTTCTCCCATAAACCTAGAACCATTAAAGGAAGGTGTATTCAGATTCGTAAGGATGACCCAAAAATAGAACCCCTCCCTACACACACCAGAGTTTAAGAAAAATTGCCTTCCTTGAATGTAGAGCCCAAGCAAGGGGGAAGAGAGAGATTCACTGACATAAACTAGGAGTCACAAATCAACCCTTATGTGGGTTTTGGGCCCTAACTCATTCCTTCTGGATGGTCCAAAGGAACTCAAGACAGAAAGGTAAGTTAGAGCAATCCTTGACTAACAGTGTCCAGGGGCTCCTAGTAGAATCAAGTGCAAATCCTCTATGGAGGAATCTAACTTCTTCCCAGTCCTCAAAGGATTCCCACACATGAAATATCAAGAAGAATGAGCAGATCACAGTAAAAACATCCACACAAGCAAACAAGGCACTGAAAAAGAGAACTAGAAGAAACTACAGGCTGCAGAACAGAACTGCAAGGTCAAGATGTGTGCTTTCTCTGTATCAATATGTACTCATGCAGGAAGAGAAAGGTTTTAGTTTATAGAAACAGGAACGCAAGCTATCATTGCAGAGGAGCAGAATGCATTTAAGTACTTATGAGATTAAGCCACTTCCACCAGCAACACAGAGACCACTGTAATACGGCAAGACTATGTATCAGCAGCAAGGAAAATCAAGCTCTCCTGGGGTGCAATATATCCATTTGAAATTGGTCAATGCTTACTGAATATTTTTCTTTCCCTTTGCAAAAACAAAATGTCTACCTCATCTTGGATCTAAATATCCTTTTGCATGATTATGTATAGAAGAAAATAATATGATTCTTTGCATTTGTACATTATTTTACCATTCATAAAACCATTTTCATATATAATACTCTTTTAATCTCATTTGGCTTCTTAAAAAATCCTTTTTCTCATTCGATCTCTCAAAAATCTTTCAAGGAAAGTATTAGATCCATTTTCTTTTTCAGGACAGAAGCGGAGTCTTAGTCCTGAATCTAGGGCAATGCTGGTAGGTTTCAGAGTTCAGAGTATCATCCTTTCCTCGGATGAAAACTTTGATCTTTCTACCATTCGGATTTCAAGGAGAGATCATTCAGAGTATCAAATTTGAAGGAGTGACCTGAACTGAAAGCTAATATAAAAAAAAACATAAAAGAATACATTCTAGAAATGTGAAAAACAATGCTTAATTGAAGGAAGGTGGAGTCAACATTAAAGGCTGAGGATTATTTAAAACAAAATTGTATGTACAGAACAAAAAATTAATTGCTTTTTAGTGACAAGGATAAAATGATGAACTAATGAAGCAATGCATTCCTTCTCCTAAATTTAAAAGTTCGTTTCTTTGCAACAATTGCTAGAGGAGTGAGAGAGAGAGAGAGAGAGAGAGAGAGAAAGAGAGACAGAGAGATAGAGAAAGAGTGTGATGGCAAGAAAGGTAACTAACGAGATGATTTCCAGGTGTAATTTGATTTTGTTTGTGCCTCGAAAGAATGCAGACCTATTTATTTACTGGTCTCCTTACATGCAAGTGCTGTGGCAACTATCTGGTAGTTCTCTGACAAGGGCAGATGTGTGAACAGTTTATCATAAATGACAGAAAATACAAATGCAACTAGGAGGAAATGATTAAATCCAGGAAAACTTTGGAATGTGGCATTGATGAATGCTGCATTTTTCTAGTCCTGCGTTTTTGTGTCTATATTATTGAGGGATATTGGTGTGTAGTTTTTTAAAAAGTGCCATTTTCTTGTTTTGGTATCGCAGTAATGCTGGTCTCACAGAATAAGTTGTGATGTGCTTTGCCCTTTTTTTTTTTTTTTTGTGCTTGAATTCAGTTGAATTTTTTTTTGTTTTTGTTTTGCCTTTTTTAAATTGTGTAAGAGGCCATAAAGAATTTATATTATTTTTCTTTACAAGTTTAATTAATGAATTAATTAATCTGAGCCTGGAGTTTTATTTGTGGGGATATGTTTCAATTATAAATTCAATTTCAACTGCAATGTGAATATAGGGTTTCAAATAAAGAATTTTATAAATATAAGTTTCAAACATTATGTTTTCTTCTCATTTCAGTATTGATAATTTGTATTTTTCAAAAAATTTATCTGTTTTTTCTAAGTTGTCATATTTATTGTCATGAAGTTATTCAAAATATTTTCTTATTATCTTTTCTGTGTCTAGAGTATCTGTAGTGATGTCTCCTCTTTTCTTGTTGGTATTGATAAATTATGTGTTCTCTGTATTTTGATCAGTCCGAATAGAGATTTATCAAGTTTATTTAGGTTTTCATAAAACTGGTTTTTAACTTCAATGATTTTCTTTTTGGTCCCCAATTTTCAATTTTATTGATTTCTGCTTTAAAACGTATTTTCTTCTTATTTATTTGGCTTAAATTGTCTCTTGTTTTTCTAGTTTCTCGAGGTAGAAGATGAGATCATTTATTTTATTTGAGATTTTTTTCCTTTCCAATATAAACATTTAATGTCATAAAGTTTTCTTTAAATTTTATAATTTACAGTCAAAATTAATGTAGCTGTAAGCTGCAATTGAGAAATTTTAATGTTTGCTTTAACTTTCTTTCAGCTCAAAATATTTCCTAATTTCCCTTTAATTTCTTTTCTTTTCTTTTTTTTTATTTCAGCATAATACGGGGCTACAGATGTTTAGGTTACGTGTGTTGCCCTTGCCCCCCCTCCCCCCCTCAGTCCAAGTTTCAAATATGTCCACCCTATTGCGTGGTGCACATTGCACTCTTTGTGTGCACATATACCCGTCCCCTCCTCCTTCCTCCCCCTCCCCCCGGCCCAACCTCCAATAGATGTTATTCTTATATATGCACTTATGTGTTGATCCGTTAATACCAATTTGATGGTGAGTACATTCCCTTTAATTTCTTTTTTGACCCATCGGTTATTTATAAGTGTGTAATATAATTTCTAAGTATGTTGCAGTCTTCCAGATATCTTTATGTTACTGATTTCTAGTCGAATTCCGCTATGATCAGAGAAGTTGTTCCTGATGATTTCACTTGACTTCAATTTGTTGAGACATTATGTGGCTCATCATTTATCTATTTTTTGAATGTTTTGTGTGCATCTCAAGGGAGTGTAACATACTGTTGCTGAATCAGGTGCTCTGTCAGTATCAGCAGGTCAAGTTTGTTGACAGCTTTTTTCGTCTTCTATATGCCTATTGATTTTCTTTTAATTGTTCTACGAATTACTGAGAAGGGAGTATTGAAATCTCCAACTGTAATTACAGATTTGTCTATTTCTCCTTCTAGTTATATACACTTTGGCTTCATGCACATTGAAACGCTTTTATTATGTGCCTACACTTTTAAGAATTTTGGAGGCTTTTTATTATCTGTTCCTCTCTAACGCTGGTTATATTCCTTGCTTTGAAGTACTACTTTGATATTGATGTAGCCCTTTCAGTTTCTTTTGATTAGTGTTTGCGGTATATACTCTTTTTCACCCATTTGCTTTTAATCTATCATTGTGTTCCATTTTGTGTTCCATTTAGATTTATTGTAGATAGAGTAAGTTAGAGTCTTGTTTTTTTTTTCTTTTAATCCAATTCTAACAATATCTGCCTTTAATTTGGGAGTTGTTTTCATCATTTACTGAACTAATAGATATGTTTGTGTTACAACTACTCTCACTATTTGTGGACTATTTTTCTCTCTACTCTTCACTACTCTTTTACTTGATTTCTGTTTATGTATTTATGTATTAATTGACTTTTATTATGGTTCCATTTGTCTCTTGTAGGATTAATAATCATTCCTCTTTGTTGTTCTTTTGTTTTATATATTTTTTTGCTTTATTGATTTCTCTTGGGTTAACATTGTGCGATTTTACAAAAATTTATCACACTCTGCATTCAAATGATTTTTTGTCACTTCAGTTTTAGAGTAAGAAACTCACTGGGGTATACTTTCAATCATCCCTGTATTTTTCTTGTGACATTATGTTTATACTCTTTATTTCTACATATACTATAAACCTCACAATGAATTATTATTATTATTGCTTTAAATAGTCAATTACCCTTTCTGGATACTAAAAGTGGTTAAATATTAAGTATTTTTATAACTATCCACATGTTTACCATTTTCAATATTCTTCATTCTATTTTGTATATCTACATTTTCATCTCATATTATTTTCCTTCTTTTTGAAGAAACACCTTTATTTTTCCTTGTAGAGCAGGTATGATGGTAGTGAATTATCTCACATTTTGTCTCACAAAAATTTTCATTTTATGTTCACTTTAGAAATACGTTTCGCTGGATCAAAAATTCTAGGTGGATAATTTTTCAGTATTTTAAACGTGTCTCTTCATTTTCTTCTGGCTTCTTGACTTCGTGAGAAGTCTGCTATATTTGGTACATGTGTTCTTTTTAGTTATTATATCCTTTTATCTGGTTGTTTTTAAGATTGTCTTTTATTACTAGTTTCCAGAAATTTATGACTTTGTGTACTTTACCTGATACTACTTTTCCTTGGGTTAGTTGAGATTTTAGATGTTCAAATTCTCAGTTTTCATCAAATTTGGTAAAAAAAGTCTTCACTTGTATTTCTGTAAATATCTTTCTCTCCTTTTTCTTTCATGTCCTACTAGTGCTTTACTTACAAGAATTCTAGAGCACTGGCTGTTGTCCCATGGGTCACTGATGATCTGCTTGTTTTTCACTCTTCCCTCCCCTTTGTTCATTATTTTGCATAGTTTCTTGTGTTATTTCCTTAAAGTCCCTTATCTTTTCTTATGCAGAGTCTAAAATGATCTTAATCAAGCATGCTTATATTTCATGTAAAACTTTATTTTTATTTCTGCAAATTTTATTTGGATCTTTTTAAAAAAAATCTTTCAGTTTCCTCCTTATACTGGTCATGCTTTTGTCTTACTTCTTGAACATATGGAATAAAGTTAAATTAGCTTTTTTACATCTTATTTATATCTTATGACAGCTCTTATATCTATCATGTCTGCATTTATTATTATATTTTTGGTTATGGAAAAATGTATCACATGGCTGGTAGATTTTTATTGGATGCTAGATATTGTAAATGTATTGCTGTTGTTTACTGTATTTGGGGTCTGTGCATGTTTAAGACTGGTGGATTTTTGGTTTTGTATGCCATTAGATTAGTTGGTATCATTTCAGTATCATTTGAGGCTTGCTGTTCTTTTTTTACTTGAATCATATGTTATATTTTGATTAAGGTTTTGCTATTGTAAATGCTTGCAAATTTCTTTGTATACTTTTATATAAGTATGGTATATAATAGAGTTTTATATACAGCAAGTTAGTTTTGTGGTTTCTTAAAATTTCAAATATTAAGGGAGTACAAATATTTTTGCTTTATGAATGTGGAAGCTCCTGTGTTAGGTGCATATATATTTGTGATTATTATGTCTTCTTGTTGCATTTCTCTCTTTACTATTATATAATGATCCTCTTTGCTTTTTTTAAAAATCATTGCTTATTTAAAGTCTACTATATCTGATATGAGAATGGCTACACATGCTCACTTTTGGTTTTCATTTGTATGGAATATTTTTTTTCCATCCCTTTACGTTGAGTCTGTGTGAGTCCTTGTGAGTTAGATGTATTTCTTCGAGAGAGCATGTACTTGGGTTGTGTTTTTCCATCTGTTCAGCCTCTCTGTGTCTTTTAAGTGGAGCATTAAGACTGTTTGCATTCATTGTTAGTATTGAGATATGGGATATTGTTTTGTTCATTATCTTGGATAATACTTTGTTGTTTTGTTTTCCCTCTTGTTCTGTTGTTTTATAAGAGCCATGAGCTTTAACTTTTGGATATTTTTACACTGGTGGGTATTTGTTGTGCTGCTCCACGTATAATCAATGCACTTTTGAATATTTCCTGTAGGATAGGTTAGTAGTGACAACTTCCCTTAGTGTTTGCTTGTCTGAAAAAGTCTTTATTTCTCCATCATTTATGAAACTCAGTTTTGTAGTATGCAAAATTCTTGACTGGCTGTTGTTTTGTTTAAGAAGATTCAAAATGAGGGCCCAGTTCTTTCTGCCTTGTAAATCTCTGCTGAGAAGTCTGCTGTTAGCCTGATGGATTTTCCTTTGTAGATTGATTAGTCATTGCTTTTGTCTGGAAGCTTGTAGAATTTTCTCCTTCATTTTAACTTTGGTTGGGTTGATGACTATGTGTCTTGGAGAAGTCCTGTGTGATATGAATCGTCTCAGTGTTTGATCACCATCTTGTATCTGTATATCTGAATTTCTGGTGATACCAGGGAAGTTTTTCTCAATAATTCCCTTGAATAGATTTTGCATACTTTTTTGATTTGTCTTCTTATTTCTCAGGGATACCTACAATCCGTATATGGGCTCACTTCTCATAGTCTCATATTTCTCTCAGTTATTGTTCATTCTTATTTATTCTTTTTTCCTGTCTTTGACTGACTGAATTAGTTTGAAAGCCTTGTCTTCAAGCTCTGAAATTCTTTCTTCTTCTTGTCTAGTCTGTTTTTGAAACTTTCTGCTGTATTTTGAAATTCCCTAAGTGACTCTTTCATTTATTTCAGTTCTATTATATTCTTTTTTATGCTGTCCAGCTCTTTAGCAACATTTTCATTTTTTTTCATTTACATACTGAATTTTTTTTTTTTTTGGCTTCTTTGTGTTGGTTTTCAATTTTCTTTTCAATCCCATTCATCTGATTTGCTATCCATATTCTGAATTCCATTTGTGACTTTTCAACGATTTCCTTTTGTTTGGCATCCATTGTTGTAGATTTATTGGGATCCTTTGGGGGTGTCAAACTAGCTTGTTTTTCATGTTGCCAAAGTGCTTTTGCTGGTTTCTTCTCATCTGAAGCCTCTTCTCTTAGCTCAGGGCAGATAGGTTTGTGGCATATATGTTCTCCTTTGCCAGGACCTCTCCTACTTAGAAGAAGGACAAGTCCCTAGATGGTGCTTTAGTGACCTATTCCAGAAAATTGACCTTGTGGGAGAGGGGCATATGCACTGAGAGCCTGTAACACAGTTGTTCTGCATTGTCCCATTCTCCTGTGATTTGTCCCATTCTCCTGTGATTGTCACAGTCTAAACTGGTGCTGGATGATCTTTGTGCAGAGAGGTGGCTTGTTCCCCAGGCCACTGTTGGAAGCTCAGGTTGGGGGCTGGGTAAGGCCCCCTCCATGGAGGCTGGCATTGTGGCAGATTGCTCTGCCCACGTCTCCCTGTGGATGTGGCAGTGGCAGCTGGGCAAAGCTACTAGGCAGTGGTTGTGGCTGTCAGGGCTGCAGGAATTCACGCCACCCAGGTCCAGGTGTGATGGAGGCTTGTGGCTAGAGGGTCCCTGGTGAAGCCACCTGTCAGGCAGTGGGTGGGAGCCACAGGGGCAGGGTGAGGGGGTTGGGTAGCAGCACTGAAGCCATGGGGGTGAGACCGTGGGGTTGATCAGGAGCATGGGAGCTGTGGGGGAGGGGCTGTAGGGCTGGGGTGCAGGGCCACCAGGCAGCCAGGGCTTTCCCCCTGCCCAAGTCTCTCTGGGACAGTGGCTGTAGGGCTTCTTCCCACGTGACTTTGGTGATGCCTGTTCTGCTTGGATCCCCCATGGGGGAGAGGGTTGCTCGGCTTCCATTCATGGGGCATGTGAGAGTGTCTCCTCTCCCTGCTTCGTCCTTGGCCTGGCTGGGATGTTGTGGAGACGGCCGTATTAAAGCCAAGCCCTGTGTACACCAAGTGCTCTGCACCTGAGAGCTCAGAATGGTATCAGTTGCAGTGACCGGGAAGGAAGCCCCCAGGTCCCTGCTCTCCAGTGCAATGTTTCTGTACAGGCTCCGAGCAGCTCCCTGATCAGCCTGGAGGTCTGTAATGGTGGGGGATCCCTCACACTTGGGCTGCAGTGTCCATGGGGGAAGCACAGAACCCCGGGATTCTCTCCTCCTGTCCTTCCCCATGTGTGGACACTTCTCCCACGTACCTTCCAATCTTGCTGAGTGGATCACCCCGTCACCTTCTCTTTCACTAAATGTCCCGCATCACTTCTCCTATGATTTACTGTGCTCTCCCCAAGAAAGCCCACCAGTATGTGGGCATCCACCTGCAACTTTTGATCCTCTCCTTGAGAGCAAAATGTGGGCTGCTTCCAGTCTGCCACCTTGCCCCCAATCCTAGTTTTGTGGAGTTTTTTAAATCTTTCATTTTAATGTATTTCAAAATGTTCCTTTAATTTTATTTCCATTTCATTTATTAAACTTTTTTACAAAATTTTTACAAAGTAAATAATTTTTACAATTATTTAAAAAATAATTGTACTTCACATACAGTTGTAAGAAATAGAGAAAGGGATTCCGGGTGTTCCTTACACAGTTTCTCCCAAAGGCAATATGTTTCAAAACCACAGTACAATATCACGGCCAGAATATTGACATTGATACAGTAACATATAGAATATTCCCATTCCATCTTTTTGGAATATTTTAAATTGACCATTTGATTGCCTTATTTGCTATCCAATTTATGTATTTCATTTTTGGTCAGTTGTGGTCATGTGTGCTTTTTGAGAAATTGGTCCATTTCGTCTAAGTGGTTAAACTTATATGTAAAGGGTAATTTGCAGTATTCACTTATATGCTTTTGACATCTGTGGGGTCTGTAGCGACAGTCCATTATTTCTGATGGTGGTAATTTATTACTTCTCTCTTTTTTCTTTGTCAGTCTTGGTAGAAACTAGTCAATGTTATCAATCTTTTAAATGAATCAGCTATTTTTTTTTTTTTTTACTGGTTTTCTCTGTTGCATTTCTATTTTCAATTCTGATCTTTTCTTTAGTATTTCTTTTCTTTTATTTGCTTTGGGTGTATTTTGCTCTTCCTTACCTGGGTTGAAGTGGGAGCTTAGATTATTGACTTAAGAAATTTTTCTTTTCTAAAGCAAACATAGTAATATAAATTCCCCTCTCAATACTGCTTTAGCTGGTCATTTTAAATTTTGTTATGTTGTATCATTTTCATTCAGTTCAATATGCTTTTGTTACTCCATTTAAGACTTCCTCTTTGACCCATGGACTATATAGAAATATGTTGTTTACTTTCTTAGTATGTTTAGATGTTCCTCTTATCATTTTTTTTTTCTTTTCTTTTTTTGAGACAGAGTCTCACTCTGCTGCCTGGACTAGAGTGCTGTGGCATCAGCCTAGCTCACAGCAACCTCAAACTCCTGGGCTCAAGCAATTCTCCTGTATAAGCCTCAGGAATAGCTTAGACTATAGATACCTGCCACCATGCCCAGCTAAATTTTTTTATTTTTTGTAGAGATAGGGTCTTCCTATGTTGCTCAGGCTGGTCTTGAACTCCTGGCCTCAAGCGATCCTCTCACTTTGGCCTCCCATAGTACTAGGATTATAGGTGTGAGCCACCACACCTGGCCATCTTTTTGTTCTTGATTTCTGGTTTGATTCTATTGTGTGCAGAGAACATGCTATGTGTGATTTCACTTTTTAAAATTTGGTGAGATTTGTTGTTTTAATGGTCCAGGATACAGTCTATTTCAGCTTATGCTCTGTGAATATTTAAAAGAATGTGTATGTTGCTATTTTTTGGGGAGGAAAGGGAGGAGTGTTTTTTAAAATGTCAATTAGATTCTGTTAGTTGATGGTTTGGAGCTCATCTGCATCCTTGCTGATATTCTGTCTGGTTCTCTACCAACTACGTATGTATTTATATATGTGCCTATTTCAAGTGTCAATATTGTACCAGTTTGAGTGAAGGGAAGAAATCTTACCTCCCTTTACATCTGTTTACTACTCCCCATAATAATATAATTGCCTTAAATATTTCCTCCACATAAATTTAGAATAGCATCAAACACTGTCATAAGTGTATTTTTGCTTCAATTATCAAACATGAATGAGGAAACTCAAGAGGAGAAGAAGAATGTATTTATCCAGATTTCTACTCTTTCTGTGCTTCTTCCTTCCTGATGTTCCAAGATTCATTTTCTTATCATTTCCTTTAGCCATTCTTTTAAAATAGATTTCCTGACAGAAAGTTCTCTTCATTCCTGAAGTTTCTGTGTGATGCCTCATGTATCACAAGGTCTTTCTACTCTTACTGGTGGAAATACAAAAACTATTCCAAAAATATACCTGGATTTTAACAATAATACTAGCTAAGAATATCTTTGCGTTAACTGAGATTTTTTTATTAGTGTGGTTGAAGACTTTTTTTAATATGAAAACTAGGTGTCTGTCTCTCAATGTCTATAACTCTTACGATTAGCTAAGAGTCATCTCATCGTTTAAGGTTTGGACAAGGATCCTTTTTATTGATTCTTTACAACATCTCTGGAAAATTTGAGGCTAAGATCTTGGGATGATTACATTTCTCCCAGCCACTTCCCGACCCGTGTTCCTGCTGCCCCTAAATTCTCACTACCCACGTTTTGCTTCACTGCCGTGTGTGCTGCTTCTACTTCCCTTACAGGCGGGGTCACGCTCACCATCTGAGCTCTCGGAGCGCCACTGACTCATAGACAGGAGGCAGCACACCCTGGCGAAAGTTTGGGGACAGCGTGTGCGCATTATATGAGAGCAAGACACCCGTTTCCTTCTGCTTGCGAGTCTCCTGTCTAGTCCCAGCGCTGGGGAATCGCCCCTGATTTATTCTTCTGTGTTGGCCCAAGCATTCTCAGCGCCCTCTCCTCAACCTCTTCATCCTCTTCCCTCCAGCTCTTCTGGGCTCCGTCCATCCCTTCTGGGGGCACATTGGCTCCAACACCGCACCACGGTCTGCCTAGGCCTTGCCGAGAGAGCAACCGCGACTTTCTCAGTAAACATGTTCCAAAGGCATGGTTTCCGTGCAAAATTTCTTTCAGTCTTCAGGCTTACCCGTTCCAAAACTCCGGGGCACACTTTCTCACCTTCACGAAGGATATGGCACGAGCAGGCCCTGGAACTGTGTGACGTGGGAGCCTCGGTCTCTGCACAGTGGCAACATCAGTTCCTTGTTAACTTATGCCTAGGAGACACTTTGCCATTTGTCTAAAAATATTTGTTGTTTTACTGTTGTATAAACATATTTATATACATAAAACCTGTATTTGAAGTCGAATATGTAATTTTTCCTTTATGTGTATTTTTTATTATTTGGGCATATTTAGAAAGTCTTTCTCTGCCTAAAGGTTATAAAATATCACTCATGCTTTCTTCTGGTGCATTTCTTTACTATTTTTACTTTTAAATCTGTGATCCTGTTAGAAAAATTTTGAAATAAGAAGGGAGCTGAAGACCTGACTTCCTCTCCCATGTTCCACATAACCCGGTGCCATTTGCTGAAGAGTTATTCCCTGTCGGTTTGAAAGTCCACCTTTTTAACATATCAAATTCCCATTTATACTTGAGACAATATCTGGGTTCAAGTTCAATATTAAATTTATATCTGAAACCTACCCCTGCCCGGGGTCTGTGTCCAAATATGTTGCCGATGACGTTCTTCATTAATACCTCGATGATGTCCGCGTCCTTCAAAGCATCTCATTGTCATAAAATGAGACCTGCAGCACCCACCCCAGACATGACTTTGTTTTATCTCTGTCACTCTGAAGACGTTATCTTGGGGCCTCAGATAATGCCAAAGCTGTACGAGATCTGAGCGTCATCTGTGCAGCCCTGCCATGCCACAAATGGGGACACCGAGGACATAAATATCAAGCCATTTGCCTGCTGGCACTCGGGAGTCAGCGGCAGAGCCAGGTTTAAATCAGTTCCTGTGTCCTTACAATGCGTTTAGCCTCTAGGTTTCACCTTCATTTCCACAGCGTCACCTGTATCTGTGCGCTCGCCCTTCCCTTCGCTAGATGTGCTGGTCCCTTTTCCACGTAGCCTTCTGGAGTGATCTCAGTAAAGCAGTAACTGTGCAAGGGAGAGGAGAGGACAGCGTGTTGCCTGAGTGGGAAGTTCTGCACTGCCACGTCCTCACGGGCCCTTCTCCTGCCATGTGGGGGGTGTGAAGACCGCGTAGTCAGGGCCACCCGCTGCCTGGCCCGGAGGCTGTGCATGACTTGAAGTGGGCCAGGGCGTTCTCTCACACATGGGGAAGGTCCCCAGGGATCCCAGGGATGCCAGCTGCCTCAAAACCCATTGCCAGAATCCACGAGGCCACACTGTTAGGGAAATTTCTGTGCCAATTCTGCTTAAAACCACAAAGTAACAAGTAGACACTGACACCTGTCAGTCTTGCAAGCTAATCACAGAGCAGTTGAGCAAAGCTGAACAAAACTGCAAGCCAGCCTGCCATGATTCTAATGTTTAAGCCTGCCATGATTACAATATCTGTTATAAGCCTATCATGATTCTGATGTTTGTTATAAACCTATCATAATTCTATTACTTATAAGAATTATTGTTTATTGGATAACTTTTGAATCTTTTTGCTAATTGGTTAATCATTTGTATCTGTGTGTGATTCGTTAAAAGTAATCCCCCAGAAAAAGTAGAAAACCTGACAAAAACCCGGAAGAGGGGCTCAGATTCTGGGAGGCTTGACCTCAATCTGGGCCGCCAGCAATAAAACTCTCTGACTCTCCAACTCTCTGCGTGCCGCTCGGTTATTCCCCTGGGACTGGTCACTGACACTTGCCGT
>CAUYSK010029191.1:0-23666 GCA_963575035.1 Avahi laniger | reverse complement strand
ATTTTTTATTTTACTATTTATACATTCTTAATTTCTAGATGGCAATTTTTATCTACTGGGGTTTTTTTCAAAATTTCTTTCAATCTGTCTTTTTTTAACATTATACATATGATAACTTTTGTTTTTCTTTTTCCTTTTTTTAAATTTTTTCCTTTTTATTTATTTATTTTTTTTTTTTGAGACAAAGTCTCACTGTGTTGCCTGGGCTAGAGTGCCGTGGTGTCAACCTAGCTCACAGCAACCTCAAACTCCTGGGCTCAAGCGATCCTCCTGCCTCAGCCTCCCGAGTAGCTGAGACTACAGGCATGTGCCACCATGCCCGGCTAATTTTTTCTATATATTTTTAGTTCTCCAATTCATTTCTTTCTAATTTTAGTAGAGACAGGGTCTTGCTCTTGCTCAGGCTGGTCTCGAACTCCTGAGCTCAAACGATCGGCCCGCCTCGGCCTCCCAGAAAACTAGGATTACAGGCGTGAGCCACCACGCCCAGCCATCCAGTATCTCTTTATAAGGGCACTAATCTGATCCATGAGGGCTCCACCCTTGCGACCTAATCACCCTCCAAAGGCCCTATCTCCCAGTACCACCACTTTGAAGGTTAGGATTTCAAAATACAAATTTTGAGATCACACAAACATTCATGCCATTTTGTGGCGGTAAATAGGCATGTGGAAGAGCCCCTTCTACAGGGATTTTTCTGCCACACTAAATAGAGACGTTTAGGTATTTTCTTAGTTTGTTCCGGTTGCTATAACAAAATACCTTAGACTAGGTAATTTATAAATAACAGAAATATATTTTGTGTAATTCTGGAGGCTGGAAAGTCCAAGATCAAGACACCAGCAGATCTGGTGCCTGGTGAGGGCTCATTTTCTGCTTCAAAGAAAGCGTCTTCTGGCTGCACCCTCACATGGCAGAAGGGAAAGGCAGCACTCGGGGGCCTCTTTTGTAAGGACACTAGTCCCACACCCTCGTGACCTAATCACCTTCCAAAGACTCCACCTTCTAATATCATAACCTTGTGATTAGGTTTAAACATATTAATTTGCCAGGGACACAAACATTCAGACCATAGCAGGTATGTACAAATGGTAACTGTCATTTGTTGAGGAGTTAAATCCCTGGTACTAAGTGAAACACTTTCCATAAATTATGTCTAATCTTCACTACAATCTTTCCATCTTCCCTGGGCAGGTTGTATTTTCCAAAGAGGACTGCTCCAATATGTTTATCCCGCCTGCGTGTTCTTGTACCACGTGACCACAGTTTTCCACAGAGGACTTCCTTTGAATCCAGAAAGTAATGACCACTCCAACTAATAGAGAATGTGCCAATGGTTACTAGTAAATGTTTGACAACCGGCTCTCTGGAAAAAAATCTTAAAACCTTGACTCATACACTCACCACTTCCTGTGGTGTAAATATGCTCATGACAGGCAGAATTCCAACTACTAAGGTGATGTCACTGAATGCAAAGTTGGGAAGAGATGCGCCTGAGCACGTCATTATATGGTAGCTCCACCCTTCAGATA
Organism: Avahi laniger; assembly: GCA_963575035.1. Taxonomy (NCBI): domain Eukaryota; kingdom Metazoa; phylum Chordata; class Mammalia; order Primates; family Indriidae; genus Avahi; species Avahi laniger. The sequence goes on along the minus strand of CAUYSK010029191.1, from coordinate 22,134 downwards.
CAACAGATGTAGATAACCTCAAGTGCGTAAGTAATAGTAAAACATAGTAAAAATAATTTGGAAGTGATAGGTTCTGAGAACTTATTGCCTTTGTCTTTAAAATGATGTATTTAACTATAAGTTCTCATTAAATCTTAATGAAACCTGTGTTTAATAACCAGCTGACAAAATTCTTGAAAATTTAACCATCGGCTCTTGTGGGCTCATCCTGTCTGGCTTGGCTGTGCTCCCTCCGAGGCAAGATCATAAGAATACTGCTTCCACACAGCTCGTCTCTCTCAGGGCTTGTGCCGGTAGAACTCTCAGTCTGCCGTCTTCCTCTCAAGCCCAGTTTCCCTGAAGCCACCAGGCCGAGGGGCACGTGGAGAGAGAGAGAGAGAAGCGCCTAAAAATCCCCAGCTGTTGGAGTCTTCCTGCCCAGATACCAAACAGGGGGGGGAAGGGCTTTGATATGGCCCAGCCCCGGCTCCAGCCCCACTCTGAGTGCAGCCACTAAAAGACCAGAGACCTGAGTGCGACCCAAGTGCCTACCTGAGTCCACCAGCCCCTAGGACTAGGAGAAATAGTGTTAATAAATGGCCATTATTATTTACAGCCACAAAGTTTGGGGTTGGTTTCATTACTAAGCAATAGATAACCAGAACAACAGATGAGGAAACAGAGTCTGAAGGTGAGCACGAGCCCTTCCCTCAGCAGTGAGGGTGAGAGCCATGTTTCCACGAAGTCCACTGACACCAGTGTCCTGACCTCCTGTGGCCACTAGGCTGCCACCTTAAGGCAGCACAACACATTCAAATGTCAGGTGAAGTTATTTCAAACGTTAAATTAGACTGAGCAGGGCATGCTTCCTCACTCTTTAGAAAGCTCAGAGAAAATCCTGATCTTTGCAACCTCGGAAAGAAAGAAAGAGCCTCCAACCTTCACAATTTCTACTTTTTCCATTTTATTCCACAAGATGTGCATATTTGAAAGTGGGCAAAGCCATGAAAGTCTGGGGAGAGGAGTTCGGGACACGGGTGACACCAAAACCCAACGTAACTGTGTGTGGAGCTGGTGTTGGGGCTGAGGCAGGTCTGACCTCTGCTGTCCTGGAAAAAACCACACTTCATCTCTTTCAAGTGTTTTTCGAGATTTTACATAAGGTTTGTCCCAGTAATCTTCCACAGGGGGAAAAAAAAGTATTCTCAAATGTAATCCAAAAAATGGCAGGGCGTGGGAAGTGCCCTTTATAGCAAGACATTCCCCAGGGTACCATGTGCAGTCACGAGTGAAATCAGCAAACGCCCACCAAGAGAGAACCGTGCCCTGCTGGAGTGCTGTGCTCCTTTAAAAGGATGTTTACGAAGAGCCTGTTTATGTTACACTGGGTGAAAAAGCAAGATTCAAAAATCAAACATACGTTAAACTCAACAGTGTCCCAGGCAGCAAACCTGGATGTTCACTGCTCTTTAATCTCTGTGCGGTGGGATATGAGCAATTGCTATACTGTCTGTTTGCCCCGTTTTCCATTATTATTGAAAACAATCTCCCAGACATGGCAGCAGAAAGACTTCTGTGGAGCGCTGAGAACAGGCTGATGAGCTGACACCGCTCTCCGAGTGGGCTTCCTGGCCTGGGATACCCCGGGCCCAGGCCTGTCTCACAGGATGCAGGGGCTCCTCACCAGACCCCCAACCTGTGTCAGTCATGGGCTCGCCATTCCAATCTCCCCCTGCCTCTTCCCATCCAAAAGCTTAGATGACTCTGTCTCTAGGGAAAGGTATTACCCTTTAACTACCAATTCACAATTCTTCAACACACCCATCAGGTAGCAAACTAATACCTAGAATTTGCCTCCTCAAGGACAAACCTTAAGGACGTAGTGCAAACGTTTGGCCTTCTCTGCAGACAGACCCTGCTGCCCGGACTTGGCTGACATTCCTGTGTTCATTTGGCTTGTCCTGTCTGCTGTCACCCTTTGCTGGGAATTGTTCTGACGGTGGCACTGTAAAACATCAGAACATTATAGAGTTAGAGAAACACAGTGCCCAGGACAGGATGGGCAGCTTTCTCTCGAGGAACAATCACTTGGAGGGTTCTAGGACTGGAAGGGGCAGGGATGGGGCAGGTTGCAACGGCTGTGTGTCCTTGGGGCCCAGGGGCACAGGAGTGGGGGCATCCACTAGAGACAATGAACTGCCCACGTTTCCAGATTGCTCCTTAGAACTGCAAAACTGAAGGTGGTGTACACCACTAGCTGGAAATGGTTTATGTCCAGGACAGCCAAGACTCCAGAAAGATGGTGCAGGTAAAATCATGTGGACAGGGAAGAGACTGGCCTGGCAGAGAGAGGAGCTCGTTAAGGAAGTCCAGCCTGAAATGAGATTCATCTCGGTAAACAATCCCCAGCTAGGAGATCATAACCCCGCTTTCCAAACAGAGCTGCTCTTTTCTACTGTTGCATAATTACAGAGATCACCCAACTGTTTGGGAGAGACCACACATTACTCTTCCGGTTGTGTAAATATAAAGGAGCCAGCAGCAGCTAACAGAGCCCCTGGGGGTATGAAGGAGAAGAGGAGGGACGGTGAGGGGTGGGCTTGCGCCTGGGGAGGGGTCGGGGAGGTTCTGTGTGGAGAGCCCAGCAGCCTGCTTGTCAATCTGAAAGGAGTGATGGGGTTTGGGTTTTGTTTTTCTCTCTCTTTCTCCTTCTCTCTCTCCAGGCTTGGGGCCTTGAAAGAATTAGATCAGTTGTGGAAATGGCGGCGCTTTTTCCCTGTCCCCAATACTTGCAGAGAGAGAGAGACAAGGAGGGAAGCAGAGCTCTCAAACTTCTTCCCAAGGTTCAAACAGGGCAGTTGGTGGCTGGCTCGCCCGCCCGAGGGGGCTTCGCACAGCCCGAGCCCTCTTTCGAGGCCCCCTGCTTAACGAAAGCCTTGCTCATCCGACGCATCTGAGCTCCCGTGCAGGGAGCGTGGGAGCTCTGCTGACAGACAGAAGCTGAGGGGGTTGCTCTGGAGTCACCCTGAGTGCCCTGGCCAAGCCCACGTCAGGGTGGGAAAGGGGTTTCTTCCTGTTCCCCATCTTTGGACGATCGTCAAACATGAACAACTGTAGTGTAGACACTGATGACCGTTTGACCTTGGCAGGTTAGGAAATTTGAGGAGGGGAGACGGGGACATGTGGTGGCTTGGGCTGCAGGGTCCGGCTCCACCTTCATTCCCCAGTTCTGCCCCTGTCACCTGCAGGCCTCTGCACTGCAGTCTCTCCAGTCATAACCTGGGGCACAGTAAGAGGCCCCTCTCCACAGGGGGTTATGAAGGCCGGAGCAGCTGATGCACACAAGCACCTACGCCGTACGGTTGTCCAGTATGCTCATCATGGCTAGCAATCGTTTCTCTGGATTCCGTTTGATTACCACGTAGGGTTAGGGGCAGAGTTTGGTGAGATAAATCCCATATTGAGCCGGGTGGAAATGAGCACATAAAGATGGTCATTCCCAGTTACTTCCTGCCACAGAATGGTTTGCTCCTATTATTAATAAATCAATTAATAAAACGTGAAATGCCCCATATGGAGTCTGGCATGGGAAAATTGACTAATAAATATTCATTTACCCTGCCTTTAAGAGAAAGGAGACCAAGGAACCTATTTTAGTTCCTAGAGAACATTTGTTGAAAAAAATCTAAAAAAAAGAATTCCAAATTTCTGAATGTTACAAGTTTCAGCAACATTATAAATTGACCTTTTTACTCTTTCACCTATTGATTTTCTGACTGTAATTAAGTAATTTACCATTTTCAAACAGAGGGCCTGCAACACTTATGATCATGTACATGCTTAACATCTAGCTTTTAACATTTTACAAGCTTGAAAAGTATCTGGAGCAAAACCCTCCATTTACATTCCTGTAGAATGTGCTCTTCAGACTGATAGCATTCTTGCGTGGGCACGGTGCCCACTTACAGATTCACAACTGAGTGGGTCAACAGGAGGCCTAACAATTTGGGGTTGACCTGCACACACCAGGACCTTCGACCGGCTTCCACCTTTACACTTTGCTCACCCATCACAGAGCTGCTTGCTGACCACTCAGGAAAAGTGAGGGGTGGACAAACCTTTGCCCTGTCTGAGACCATCTTTGCTCCCAGATGTAATTGTTTGGAGGGTGATACTGCTCTGGTCACTGGTGAGCTAGCACAGGTAAAGATTTTCCATTCACGTGGTTGAACTGGCTTTCCGACCCAGGGCAGGTTGTCTAGGAATGATCAGAAAGGTTAAGGACCTTCCTTGAGGGCACTTGCTGTGCGCCTCTGGTTAGGTGATCAGTGACAGCCACTCTGAGATGGCATGCTCAGCAAACACACCACTCGGGGTGGGGCACTTGAGGACATGTGTACAGCAGATTCAGATGAAAGACTCTTGGCTCTGGGACCCCAAAGACAAGTGTTGCCGAGAGTAACTCAGGTGCTTGGACCTACATACGCATATGTAGAGTGTCACAGTACAAGCCTGCGGGCTGGGGACATCACTTTAAAGTAATAAATGGTAGGTGTGGCATGGAGCATACATACAGAGAATTTAAAGAAAATGCATATTTTAAGCTCCATGTTTGTATTTTTTGCTTCATGTTTGTAGTTTTCTAAGGCTGCTGTAACAAAGTGCCACGAACTGGCTGGCTCAAACAGCAGGACCTTACTCTCTGATGGTTCTAGAGGCTCAAGTCTGAGATCAAGGGGTCAGCAGGGTTGGGTCCTTCTGAGGCCTTTCTCCTGGCCTTATAGGTGGCTGCCTTCTCCGGGTGCCCTCCCTCTGTGTGTGTCTGCGCCCTAATCTCCTCTTGTTGTAAGGACACTAGTCAGATTAGATTAGGACCCACTCTAATGACCTCATTTAACTTTATTCTCTTTAAAGATCCTATCTCTAATTCAGTCCTATACTAAGGTACTGGGGTCAGGACTTCAACAGATGAAATTGGGTGGACACAATTCAGCCCAGAGCAATGTTCCAGTTTTCTTTTTTGGAAAATGTCATTTATAAATTTAAAAAGTGAATAAGCACATGACAGGCGATAGGATCCTGGGGAGGAATCCTGGCTTATCTGTTTCTGTCTTAATCAGAGACACGATTTCCCCACAGGTACTGGCCATCTGACCATCACAAGTGCAATCAGCTGAGGCCCGCGGCTCAGGCTGATCCATATTCAGCAAGAGGACTAAAATCTAGCAGGAAACGAAACTGACCAGCCAGGTCACTTTGCTGTCCCGGATGTTTCTCCTGCCTGCTGGGTCTTCCGGCCCACAGCCCTGCCCAAAGCCCTCTTCGTCTTCACACTTTGACGAGCCCCACAGCTCCCAGACCCCCAACGGCATCTGGGCTCCTCCAACAGGAGTGTCTTGAGCTCCCTGACCCAGGCAATCCACCCAGGCAAAGACACCACCCCAGGTCCTCAGCGCGATGCCATTTTATTTTACACACAGCACTGGGGAAAGTAGGCTCCTTTCTCAATGTTTAATTTGATAGTTGGAATTCTCAAGCTTTCAATCCATCACAGCACACAGGATGGAGGACTGCCATGCTCCCAGGGCCGGACCCAGGGTTAGGAGTGATTTCACCCTTGACTTGCACCCAGGCACACACATTAACACGAAAGGGAGTGAGAACCCCCTTGCTGGAGAAATCACTTTGACTCTGCTGTTTCATTACTGTCCAAGTAAATCACTCTAATCTCCAATAGTTTATTATTTTAACAAACAGCACTTCTCAAAATCATACTCAGGACACTATGAGAGGGTCTGGACCTGGGATCCTTAATGACACATACGTGTGTTGTTTACTGCAGGGCCACACCGGGCTAACGCTGTGCAGAGTTTATAGACTGAATAGCATGAAGAAGTTGGAAGGCTCACCCCAGAAAGGAATGTTGGCAAGAGAAATTATTTACTTAGAGGTTGAAATCTAGGTTGGTTGTTGGGACTTTCCATGCTATTTGAAAGAATTTTGGTATCTCAACTATGTGGCAAGAGCTGACCAGGGTGAAAAGCTGCTTCATGTCACTTTTGTTTAGAGAAGTGAAATTTGCTTTATTTGGAAACAGTGTCTACATTTAAGTTAAGCAGGGGTTAGAGAAGGTTTCACGGGGACAACAAAATCTAGAGCAGCCCTTCCATGATCTTCAAAGAAGTTCAGAAGCTAATGGGTCCAGTACTGCAATATATCATTTAAAAACATTGGCAAGTATCATGGGTTTTTTTTCCACATTATCAAAGTAACATAAACCCATGGCGAAATACTAGAAAACCAAAGAAAAGTCTAACATGAGATTAACAGTTGTCAGTAATCCCACCACCCGGAGATAACCCTGGTTATCTTCATTAATGTCTTTCCTTCTTCCAAGTTTCCGTCTAAGCATGTTTTTATATATGTGAGTGTGTCTTTTCTACATGACTTTAGAGAGTTTGAGCAAAATCTCCTGCTGAGAAAAAAATCTCTGAAGCCATCATTTTACATGGGTGCTCAGCGTTCTAATCACAGCCGGCTAAGTTCAAACCTACTCTCCCAGAGTTCCGGCTCCCCTTCCAGCCCCCACCCCACCCCGTGAAATGGGGCAATAATAGTGCCTATCCCGTAGGCCCTGTCTTGCTCATTTCTGCTGCTGTCACAAAATACCTGAGACTGGGTCATTTATAAAGAACAGAAATTCATTTTCTCACGGTTCTGGAGGCTGGGAAGTCCAAGGCTGGGAAGAGCAAGGTGCCTGCAGGTTCAGCGTCTGAGCGCCCGGTCTCTGCTTCCCAATGGTGCGCTGAGGCTGCGAGCTGCAGAGGGGAGGGAGGCTGTGTTCTCCCAAGGCAGGAGTGACAGAAGGGATGAAAGGGGGACGAACTCCCTTCACTAGGCCCTTTTGCAAGAGTACCTAATCCCATTCATGACTCAACCTCTTCCTAAAGGCCACACCTCCCAACACTGTTGCACTGGAGATTAAATTGCAACCTGGAGTTTAGAGGGGACACAAACATTCAAACCACAGCAGGCTATTAAGATGATAAATGAGTTTATTCCTTTAAAGCACATAAACTGCTTCTTGCCCATTGTGTCTTCAGGAAATATTTACCGATTGTTGTATTTCTCATAATTATAAACAATGCTGCTATGAACATCTTTGCAGTTAAATTCAGGCTGTCTCTCTGATAACTTCCTTGGGATTGAATCCTGGTTGTAGTTTCATCAAGGTCCTGTATAGGATTCAAAGCAGGAAATGACCTCATTCTTCCAAATGTCAAAATGATAGCCAAAATGGAAAAGGAAGTGGCTTAATTCAGAAGAGCAAGTGCCAGAGGGCACACCCGCGGCTCCCTGGAGATCACGGGGCCCTGTGGTGTCCTGAAGGAGCCCTGTTTCAGGAGCAAGTGGGTGGACCGGGCATCAGGCCACACTCCCCACTGTCCTGCTCGGGCTGCGGGACTCACTCCTGCCTTGTTTCCGGGATAGGTGGCAACAACAGGACACCCACCTTTGCCTTCCCCCAGGACCGTGACGTGATAAGGCTCCATCAACCCCGGGACCTACTTGCCCTTACTCTGCCCAGTCCTGCCCAGTTCCCAGCTCACATCCTCCCAGGTGGCTTCTCCCACAGCTCATGGAGTCCATACCCCACTGTGACATCTCTCCCGAGTGGGTGTAAGAACACAGACTCCAGGACCAGAGCAGTGGACTTGCAGCTTCTAGGTTTGTGCTGGGCAGGATCTGTCCTCGGTCAGGTCTGGGTTGTCCTCAGAGGATCCCTTGATGGTGGGAAGCTTCATGGTGTTTTGAACCACCTGGGAATTTGGGCAGAGGTCTCCAAAGGCAGCTCAGACATGAAGATATCTCCATGGGGATATCTCTAAACCCTTCTTAGTGTTGGTCACTTCCTCCTCTGGGCCACCCTGCACCTGGATTTTACTTCCATATAAAGTACATCTCCTCCCTCCTGGGCCATCTCTTCCCCTGGGTGGATGGTCTCCCGTAGGCATGGATGAGAGTCATCTTGATTCACCCAACCTGCGTGCTCACGTGCAGGGCTGCCAGTCCAGACTCCCGTCCCAGGGGCAGGCAGCCTGCACATGCCATTCCATGTTAATCTTGCTCCCTGTGGTTGGGCAACAGGGGAAGCACTGATTTTAGTGCTCAATAAACAATTTGTTAAACTGAAATGAAATTAAAGAGAAATCTTCTTCACTTCTTGCCCTTTGCCTTGAGGGTGGAAGTTAGAACCAAGATCCATTCGAGGGGAAAGGCCCTGTCGTATTACAACCACTTCTACTTTTTTCTTTCACTCACACTTTTAGGTTGCGACCAAGGAGACACAAGAACAGTATCCCCTTGCAGAAGGTCTGCGGGAGTTATCACTGCATCCCTTAAAGTGCGACACTCAGAAGTATGGCTTTAATCACTGTCAACAGTGACCAGTGGCATCAGCAATAAATGCCCAGGCCTTGCCCTGGGAAAATGATCGGAAACCAAGTCAGGAAAGAGGCTGGTGGTGGAGGGAGGAGCTTGCTCTGCCCTGGAGAAAGAACTCAGAGCCCACCTTGGCTTGGCACCCTGTCCTGCAGCCCCAGTTTTCTCACCTGTGAATCATGTCAATAGAGCTGTAGATTAGTGATTTCTAGTCTCTTTTAAAAAAAATAGAAACTTTTAATCCGCCAAATTAGTACAAGAGCTCCAATATTGGTAAGACAAATCTGTCATTCCTGTATATAAACATATATGTTCAATTCAAAACATTTCTTCTGGGATAGGGGCAGTAGCTCATGTCTGCAATCCCAGTGTTCTGGGTGGCCGAGGAGGGAGGATCGCTTGAGCCTAGGAGTTTGAGGCTAAAGTGAGGTATGATGATGACTCCACTGCACCGTATCTTGGGCAACAAAATGAGACTCTGTCTCAAAAAAAAAAAAAAAATTTCTTCTCAGGCTGAGCCCATGGAGAGTGGTGAGGGTGCTTGGCTAAGCGACACAAGGGAGAAATGTGAGTAACAGGTGTGTGCGTGAGACAGGGAGACAGCAGCGCTTCCGCGGGGACTTATAGCCTGGGCCATGAACGGGGGAGACTCTTCTGCGCTTTGCGGAGAATGTGGACTTTTAGTGGAGCCCTTTCAAAATTTCTTCTTTGAAAACAAACACACTGCCCCTGGTTTAATGCTTTCGACTGCCTCTCGGATTGTAAAAATCTATTCAGTTGCTGGAAGTTTGATCCCAAATCCGTCCTGGGGTCCAGGTGGGTGAGTCTTGCAAAGAGTGCAGCCAGCGCTGCGATCTCAGAGCACCCGGCACAGCTAAGGAATTTGGCAGATCTGAATTCTCTCTTTCAGACTGCTGGGAATGTGTCCAGCTACACTCTGCAACTAGTTTAGAATCTGTAGATTTTTTTCCCCAGTGAAGGACAGGGGAGGTGCCAGTTAGTGAAGCTTCAGGATAACAAAGCACTCCTTTTAAACATATACATGTTCCTTTCTTATGCAGTAATTAAAAAAACATGGAGGCTTTTTTTTTTTTTTTTTTTTTGAGCACATTCCTGGACCCAGCCCTGGAATTTAGAGGATCTGGGCTCAGGAATCTGAATGTTTAACCGCCCCTTCCCCCAAAGTGATTTTGATGAGGAGCCAGGTTTGGAATCCACACCTGAGGCAGATTTTTTTGGCTTGGGGAGGAACAGGGGAGGAGGAGCAGCTTCAATTAGTGCGAAGTGAAGCCAACTTCTTCTACTAGGAGACTACATGCTGCTCTGCTCCCTTGACAACCTTAAATGAGTGTTCCCATGTTCGGGGTCTAGGCTTGTCCCAGGGGAGCTCCGAGGGTGAGATAGAGTCACAGTGGCTAGCGTCTGCACCAAGTGCTGGACACAGCTCCCTCTAACACGCATCGATGGACTCATTTAGTGTTCACAACAGCCCGATAGAATTGATTCTGTTATCATCTCCATTTTTTACAGAAGAAACTGAGACACAGACAAGTTAATGAACTTGCCAAAGCCACGCAGTGAGTAAACGGCCACGGCCACGGTAGCGTTTCAAATCCAGGCAGGCAGCCTGGCCCCCGGCTGTCCACCGGGGAGCTCACAGTCAGGTGGAGAAAACAGGCCTGGGGCCTGAGCTTATGCACATGCCCAGGGCCAGGAGGGGATGCAGGTGCCCACAGCTCTGCAGAGAGACGCCTGAACACAGGAAGGCTGAGCTGCCTTTACTGCAGGTGTAGGTGTGCCCATCAGCCACCACAGAGAGGGCCTCAAGCCTCAGAAGCCAAAGCCACATGAGGCTCAATGCCTGGGGTCAGGGAAGTGTCCACAGGCAGTCTGTGAGCCAGGTCTCCAGTGCATTCCTGAGATGTTGCACGTGCATTTTTTACACATAAATCATGTGTTGTATTTTCAAAGGAATATATATTTAGAGGTAATCTTACATTGACTAACACTTTATAAACTAGTACCATTTTATAAATATTCCTGGAACATTATGTGTGTGTGTGTGTGTGTGCGTGTAAATCTGCAATTGTGTATATTAGGAGCCTGAAAGCAAAACACAGCTGCGTTGCTTCCCTATTTAAAGAGATCTTTGCTAAGGAGAATATATTCATCTCTATAATGCACCTCTGAGGAGGTTTATTTATTGATTTAATTCTCTCCCTTCCTCCTTTCTTTTGTCCTCCCAAAGCATTCCAAAATGTAAGACCGTCCCTCTGAAGGCAGAACAGGAATTTGCTCAGCAATAAGGTGGGCAGGGCAGAGGCCCAGGGTGAGGCAGGATCAGAGGGGCTGCTGGTGGGAATACTCTCACCAGAGCAGGGCGAAGTGCCCTGGCTTATGTCTGGAGGTGGGGTCATGGGATGAATCCTTGACGGGGTTACTAAGGAGTATTTGGGATCTTAAGTAAAATACTGTGTGTAATAACATTGTAAAGAAAAACCTACTCAAATATTAATTGTCATTGTTCATGTGCAAGACCCCAGACAGATTTAAATATTGTCATAGCTTATTTATCTTTGTTCCATAGATTTCTTTGCCCGTGTTATCTCTTACTCATCAAACCTTCATGATGAGTGAGGGACAGGCATTTTTTTCCTCAATATCGTAATTGAGGCCACTGGCTCAGAGGGAAAGGGAGTGTCTGTCTCACTGCCAGAGACTGGCTGAGCTGGGGCTCGAACTCAGATCTGTTCTGCCAAGAGCCAGGTGGAGAGCGGGGAAGGATGTAGTCCCTGAAGACCTCAAATAAAGATGACACACAATGTGTCCTCTGAGAAGTAGTTCCTGTAATTGTCATCCAGTTTTCATCTGAGTCCTGTAGTTCTTTGGGTAAGTGTCCTAAGAGAAAGGAAAAGAGAGAAGGAGAGAGGGCGGAGAGGAAGAGACAAAGTGAGAGAGGGACAGAGAGAGAGAGAAGTAGAGAGAAAGAGACAGGGAGAGAGAAGGAAAAAGAGGAAGAGGAGGAGGAGGGAGGAGAGAGCGAGCAGCAGCTCACGTAGGTGCCCCGTGGCAGCACCCACTCTGGTCTCGTCTCTGCTCTCAGGCTTCCAGGTGCCCATTGCTGCTGCCCAGGCTGTGCCGGTGGGGTCCCTGGCTGGAGTTTGGGACTGGGATGCTGACCTAAGAACATCGCCACAGAGCCTTCTTCTCCAAGTCCGGCCACAGCAGCGAAGGTTCTGGAATCCCACCCTGAAAAGCCTGAAGTTGGGTCTTGCTAACTTCTTTTGATAGTACTTAGGGAATAAAATCTGGATAAGTCTATATGAGAGTGTTTACTTTGATTCAAGGAGTTTTTTAGCTCCCAGTGTCTAGGAGGAAAACTTACACAGATGCAGAATTGAGAGAAGTTTAAAATAAATTATCACGGTGCCTGCATTAATATTGGAATAGGACCTGAGCCCCCCACAAGCTCCGGGTGGACGGGCCTCCCCAGCACTTGGTCCCAGCAGGGTGGGCAGCTGCTGGACCCCCCAATCCTAGGATTCATTTCTCGGCAGAAGATGGCATCGTTTCCCTGAAAGATATGCAACTACAGTCTAATTTTAGAAACCATGTTACGTTGTGCAGAGGACATACAGCATGAGAGGTAGGAAGGAGTGTTATTGGGATGAAAATCACTCCCCAAATCTGCTGGGCTCTGAGTCAGGGACAGTGTAGGCCAGGAGGAGAAGACATACCAGTGAGAAGTGGGGAGCGGCCAGGCAGGCTCCGAGCCCGAACCTGGCGTAAGGGGAGACGAGGCCCTTCCGGGCCTAGTGGCGGTGGGAGCCCGCAGGGCCAGCTCTCACACGGGCCCGGCTGTCACGTAGCCGCAAAGTGTTTAGGGTTCTTGGTGGACAGACATGCAACATCTGTGAGGACGTTCCCTTCTCTAACTCATGATTATGTAAATGCAAAAATCAAAGCAAAACCACACATCCCCAAGCCAAAGGCCCGGCTGCTTTCGTCTATACTGCTGTGAGTTTCCCCAAGGCACCAGCCCTTGGGGCCGGTGCTTGTTCCCAGACCAGGGCCTCACTGGAGGCTGGCTGGCGAGGCTGGCCGCTCTCAGTCCCGCCTCCACACGGCTGTGAGGTTGAGATCGGCTCAGCTGTCCTTACGCCTCAGGCACTGTGCTAAGGGCTTCGGGCGGGTAACCTCTCCAGTGCTCATAAAGACCACGTGGCTTCACTTTGAACAGCCTCATTTCACAGATTAGAAAACTGAAGCCCGCAGAGGTGTTTGTGGTGAGGCTCCAGGACCTTTACTCAAATCTACGTGAATTCAAGAGGCCTGAGCTTGATACTCCCTGTCTCTCCAGCCCAGGCTCCCAGCAGTCTCCCATGGGTGCTGTCACCTCCTGGACCATCCCTCCAGCTACCTCCTCGCATGCCTGGCGCAGGCTCAGGCGCTGCCCCTCACGCCCACACCGTGCTCTCACGGGGCTTCCCACGTCGTGCCTGCAGTCTGCCCTGCTGCAGCCACCTCGCCCCAGGAACCTCTGCCCTGCAGATGCCCCTCGTGCACAGCTCCTCCAGGAGCCTTCCCCATGCTCCTGTGCCCTCACAGCCCTCGGGAGACATGTCCTGGCCTCATTGTAGCATCGCAGCTTTCTGAGAAAGGCCTTCCTGAAAGGCAGAGCTGTTCCTCGGCAGAATGGGCTGATTTTACAGAGCGAGGCCAGCCTCAGCATTGGAGCAGTCTGGCATGCACGAGGGGGAGTGACGGGGACAGGCTGGCATGGAGAGTAGAGGCTGAAGACTCTTCCAGCTGGAAGGTTCTGGGGTCTCAGATCCACCCAGCACGACTATGACTTCACTCAGGCTCTGGCTTCTCACTGCAGAGACCCCAGAAGCAGAACGCCTCGGGGCGGGGGCAGGCTGAGGGAGGGCTCCTGAAGCTTTGTTAGGTGAACACAGCACTCGTGAGGGCGCTGCTCCTGTCTCAGGGCCCACTTCCTGCGAGCCCGGCCTGCGGCTCAAAGAGGCGAATCTGTGTCCATGCAGTGGGCTCCCACGGCCCGTGTTGGCGGAGGAAGCTGGCGTGCCAGTGCAGTCTTTGGGGACAGGATACTGTATTAGCCAGGGCTCTGCAGAGAAACAGAACCAACAGGACATATGTAAATATGTAGAAGAGAAGATTTATTGTAGGAAATGGCTTACCTGATTACGGAGGCCGGGAAGCCCTCCGTCTGCTGTCTGTCTGCCAGCTGGAGACCAGGAACGCTGGTGTGTATAATAACTACCAGTCTGAGAACAAAGGCCTGAGGACCAGGAGCACCAACGTCTGAGTGCAGGAGAACACAGATATCCAAGCTCAAGAAGAAAAAGAGAGAATTTGCCCTTCCTCTGCCTTTTTGTTCTATTTGGGCCCTCGAAGGATTGGGGGGTGCCTTCCCACACTGGTGAGGATGGGCCTACTTTACTCAGTCTACTGGTTCAGTGCTAACCTCTTCCAGAAACACCCTCACAGACACACCCAGAAATAATGTTTTACCAGCTATCTGGGCATCCCTTAGCTCAGTCACGTTGACACATAAACTTAACCATCACAGGTACGAAGGTTACACAGGTTCACAAAAGGTTCTGGGACACAGAAAATGTGAGCACTCCTAGCCATGCCTGGCAAGTGTGTAAAGCCCACATCATGGAGTTGCAGGTGGGAATGTGCGTGTTTGGGGAGAGAAGGAAGAGAGGAAAAGCTGAGGTGTTCCAGAAAGAGTCTCAAGGGACTTGATATCTTAAGGCAAAACACAGGCAGTGCCCACACCAACTCTGCAGTTCTCTTACACGTTGTAGAGCGATACCACTCCATCTGGAATATGTTTCATGCTATTCTTTCAGTGGGTCTTTGGAAAACATTAATTTTCAGTGAAAGAAAATAAGAAATAAGAAAAATATCCAAGTCATTGCTCATATACTTCCCTTGATCTGGGGAAACAAAATTATCAGAGTTTTGCCATGGTGAAAACAATCTTCATGGCAATGACAAGCTTCCAAAAAAATCTTCTAGAACTTCTGTGGGGCAAGAGCAAGAATCAATCTGAGGGGAAAGGCTCAAGGTGGTTCCTGCCCTGACTAGCCCCCTCCCCTGCTTGGAGCATTGGGAGGGAGAGGCTACTCTTGGCACATGGCTACTTTTTATTCAGCTAAATTGGTTTGAGACTTTTGTTTTCAAATCTGAGATATTTTTGGATGGCTAAGGACGGAAAAAATGCACGTTTCGTTTTTCAGATATTCATGCCCTGTTTTTGTTTAATTTCTTGGAAATTCAAGGCCTGTGAAGTGGGGAGGCCCTGGGCCCAGGAAGGCGCCGTGAAGCAGAGCTTTGGGAGGGCTCCAGGTCCAAGCTGGGTGTGCAGAGGCTGCCCCGCATGTGCCTCTGGACAAGGCGTGGCTCACAGGCTGACGCAGAGCACGGGAATACTGGAGTCCAGTTTTTCTTCTCCTTTCTTGGGACACTGCCAGAGAGTTTAATGACAGACACTGCTGGAAAGGGCACCCAAGTCATAGTTGTTCCAGAAACAAGGGTGTGGCTGTGCCCAGGGAGGGCAGTGGGGGTGGCGGGGCCATCTGGCTTGGGTGGGGGTAGCAGTCCGGGGAGACTTTAGGAGAGGCTGCCTGACAGAGGGACACAGGAGCCCAGCCCTGCGGAGTCTTCCTCACTGCGAATCTTGGGCATACTTAACAGTATTAGCTCCTGCAAGCAGGTATCCTAACACCTCAGGAAGTTTAAATTCATTCAGTCATTCAGGCAACATGGATTTCAGCATTGTGACACTTGCTATGATGCAGGGCACGTGATTGGCTCCAGGTCTGAAGGTCACCGTAGCCTAGTGGAAGGGATGTATGAGCAAAGAGACGATTTGGTGCAAATGACTGAGCAGATGGTGTGAGCAGGCAGCTGGGAAGAAGTTAGAGTAGCTTGGAGGCCCAGTGGTCCTGGGTCCTCAGCATGTTCTGCTCCAACCAGGTGGGAGATCGCTGGTAAGTTACCCAGGGTTTTGGAGTCTGTTTCCTTAATAGTGCAAAGGACTGGCCTCACCCCCATCTCTAGGACAGCTGGCTGTGGCCTCCTCCCCATCCTCCCCTATGGCTTCTTTCCCTCTTCTCTTCAGCTGGTGTCTCCTAGAGGGCAGGACAAATGTCTGCCTCATCTCTGAGCGCCTGGGGCCTGGTGCTCAGGAAGACTTTGCCTTAGGGAATGAATGAGGATGAGCTCGGTGGAAGAGAAACAATGCTACCCCCCCAGAGCATTGCAGGGGTTGTCCCAAGTCCCCCAAAGCATCTCTCGTTCCTCCTAGCATGGTGGGAGTGGAGTCAGAGTGTGGCTCGTGCTCTGTGTTCCCAGTGACGAGGTGCAGGGTTGGCTGCATGTCCCCTCCCTAGGCCAGCTGACTCTGGATCTAGAGCCTCAGTTTCTGCAGGTGGCTTTTAAAAGTCTTTTCAGGGCCGGGCGCGGTGGCTCACGCCTGTAATCCTAGCACTCTGGGAGGCTGAGGCAGGCGTATTATTTGAGCTCAGGAGTTGGAAACCAGCCTGAGCAAGAGCGAAACCCCATCTCTACTAAAAATGGAAAGAAATTAACCGGACAACTAAGAATACATAGAAAAAATTAGCCAGGCATGGTGGCGCATGCCTGTAGTCCCAGCTGCTCAGGAGGCTGAGGCAGAAGGGTTGCTTGAGCTCAGGAGTTTGAGGTTGATGTGAGCTAGGCTGATGCCACGGCACTCACTCTAGCCAGGACAAAAGAGTGAGACTCTGTCACAAAAAAAAAAAAAAAAAAAGTCTTTTCAGGGATGATTTTTCTTGCTCCCTTTCTCTACTGTGAGGAAAAGCTGGATTTTCTCTGCTTTTCCAGCTTTCCTGCAGGGACAAGAGGGGCGGGGGAGGTCCCTAGGGCTGGGGGTGGGTTAGGACATTATGTTCACGAATCCAGAATGGTTCTGGGTAACTGCGCTCCAAGACTTGCCCTCAGCCTGCTCCAGGTGGGATTCTAAGACCATCTGCTCCACTTTGCAGAAGAAATCTATGTCCCTCTTCTGCAGGATGCTGGGGTGGGGGTGTGGTGGGGAAATGTCCGCTCATGAAACTTCTTTTGTAACCTCCCAGGAGGAACAGTACTTCTGATTTCTGCAGAACTGTGTGTGTTTTACAAGGAGATCTTCAAGAGCATGTTGTCCATTCCCCAGATTTCACAAATGGGGAAACTGAGGCTAAGGGACTGAGTGCAGGGCCATCTGAATTTCGGGGATGGACAATCTATAGGCCTTTCCTCCTCTTAGGTCTCTTTGCCTGGGATCCTCTCTCTTGTGTGCCCCTGATCTGCCTAAATTCTGCTCATTTGTCCAGGCTCATTTTAAGAAGTCATGTGACTTCTAAAGTCTTCTCTGACCCCCTCCCCCCATTGGCTGGACCTGCTAAGGGCTTCCAAGGTACCTTGGGCTTCCTTGTCATGGCTGTGCTGCTTTTCTTATGCACGACCCCCACAGACTGTAGGTTACAGGTGGGCGGGTAGGTCTTGCTCCGGGAGAACACCGTTATTGTAGGCGCTGAAGGAAAGAATGAACTGGTTGTGCGGGACCCAGGACTCTAACCTGTCTCCCCAGGTACTCTCCGCTGCCTTGAAACCTGCGAATCTCCAGAACACTGGAACCTGGGCTGCTCAATGGGTCTAATTCCTGGTCCCCGTCGCAGCCAGCGAAGGGGGGTCTCAGGCGTGCATCTCGGCAGGTCAGGGTGTCCTGGCGACCTGCACCTGGAAGCGCGCCCTACAGTCAGGGTTAGGAAGCCAGGTGACCGGCCGGCCCCGAGCGCGGGCGCGGGCCGTGGCGATTGCCCGCACCGCCTCGAGGGGGCCCTGCCGCGGGCGCCGGCCGGCAGCCAGGAGGACGGGCCCGCCCGCTCGCTGCTCTGCGCCCAGCCTCGCTGCGGCCATCGCCCTGCCGGACCGCGCCGCGGGCTCCCCCAGGTATGGGGCCGGGGAAGGGACGGACGCGGCCACGCGCCGCCGTCTTCTTTGTTTCGGGCCTGGGTCGGACGTCTGCTCCCTGGGCCCGGGGACGAGGCTCCGGGCGTGCAGGGATCTGGAGCTGGGGCGCAGAAAGCGGGTTCGGGGCGCGCGGGGGTGGGAGATCGGAGCGCGGGGCCAGGGCCACGGGGGGACTGTGGCTGGGGCGCAAGGGGTCCAGGGCTAGTGTGTGCGCGCACAGGGTTTGGGGCGCGCAGACGACCGGGACTTGGCTGGAATCCCAGGACCCGGGCTGGGGCGCGGGCTAGCTCGGCCGGAATCTGGGGACCGGGGCGCTGACCGGCTAAGCCCGGGCTGGAGAAGGGGCTGGGGCGCCGGCTGGCTCGAGCGGGGCCCGCGGCGCCCGGGAGTCCTGGACGGCGGGCAGGGCCCGGAGCCGCACTGTTGCAGTCTTAGTCGGGGCTGGGCGGACTTCGCTCCCTCTGTCGCGGTCCGGGAGTCCAGGGCGGAAAGCCTGTCTAGTGGCTGCGGTGAGCGCGCTCAAGACCCTCTCCCGCTTTCCCAGCAAACTTCCTGGTGCATCAGTCTCCTTCCCTTTCCCTTTGGTGGGTGGGAGGCGAGGGGGGGGTCCCTTTGCGCCTCTTTCCTTTTTTCTGATGGGAGAGGAACTGGGGTGTCAGGAAGGAGCCACCTGTGGCACGTGCCTTCTGGCACGCCGACGCTGTCGTTGACAAGCAAGAGGAGGGAGGGTCCCTGGCGCCCCAGGGGTCCCTGTGCTGGTGCGGCGCCTCGGCCTGACAAGTGAGCCGGGAGCCCTTTGCTTGGAGTGATTTGAGAATCTGTGTGGCGGGAAGAGGCTCGGGAGCTACACTGGCATTCTTTAGACTGTTCCAGAAGGTGACCTGGACTCTCTCTCCTACGTGGTTGAAAAACAAAAACCACCGTCCAGGCCGTGTGGTCAGCAGAGAGCACGGTTGAGGGCGGTCATAACCCACTGGGAAGCCCCCGGCTCCCCTGGGGCGCATTCACATCTTTGATCCTCTGAGATGGTTTTTCCCGAATTTTTTTCACTACTTGCTGCATGAGGACGCTTAAAATGTACTGAAAAATATGACTGCAAAAATTAGCATTGTATTGACATTGCCGTCACAGCTAACTCTTTGACATTTTGGTCTATTTTCTGGAGGCTGGTGGTCTGTGCATATGTATTTTTTAAAGTGCTTTAGCTATTTCCCTTTTGAATGGGATTTGCTTGTCCTTGTGATTTTGGTTCTTCCCTCTTTGGGGCCTGCCAGGTTATATTTGCAAATCAATCAACAAGCATTAAGAAAAGCTTTTCTGTCCTGAGGCCTTGAGCGCCCGAGGGGGTGGGGAGCCACTGCTGCTGGGGGCTGGGAGGGCAAGGCCACTACCAGAGAGCTAGGTGCACAGGGCCATGGGCGGCCTGGCAGCAGGTCTCTGTGCACCAGGGCTGACTGGGGGAGCTGGCAGAAGGCCAGCAGACTCCTGACCTCCGACAAAGTATTAACAATAGTGACCTCAAAGACAAAGTAACAGGGCTATAAGGAGTGCTGATTGAGTGTTTGCTTGTGCTGAATGCTTTGCATGCATTAATTTCATCTCACTCAAATAACAACCCTTGGAGGGAGTTGGGATTATTACCCCATTTTATAGGTGAGCAAACTAAGGCAAAGAAAGGCTAAGTAACTTCCCCAAGATGATGGAACACAGTGGTGGTGCAGTCCAGGATTCCAGGACAGGACTGTGGGGTTGCAGAGCCCTGTTCTGGTTGCCGTGTCGGGAGCACGCCTGGCTGTTGATTGGATTCTAATGCATGTCCAGCCAGCAGTTCCTCAGCTGAGGCTGCCGAAGCTATCAGCAGCTCAGTTATTTCTTTAAAAACCACCAAGAAGACAGAAAAAGTAGTACCCTCAGGGAACTGCCTATTCCTGAAAGCAAATTGGTTGGCTTTTACAAAGTGTCGCTTTGGCACCTAATATTTTGAAATTGCGCTACCTGCAAATGTGACCCTGAAGCTAAAGGGCATGAGGTCAAAGTATGTTCCTGGGCTGCCGGAGGTGTTGCTGATGGGGACAGCCACGACCTGAGGAGGAGGCAATGAAGCAAGGACAGTGAGTGGAAGAGGCTGCTCTGGCAGGCACAGCTTGTGTCTGTCCAGGGCTCTGCACACGAGGACCCATTTTACAGATGAGTAAAACGCCAAGGACGTTTCTAAAGTCCAGGAACAGTTAGGGGTCTGAATGGGCCCCGTCTTCTGGCTCTATGCGCCATGTTCCTTCCTGAGGATGAGCCTGTTCTAAACCACCCATGTCCAGAGGAAGCCTCGTGTTGTTCCCTCCCCGTGACCCTGTGTGCGAACTCGCGTGGGAAAGGTGCCCAGCGTCCCCACAAGAGAACTTTCTGTTTTTCTGAGAGCAGAAAGCTTTGTTTAGATCCTACCACCTACTAGGAGGCCAGAGACATTTGCTGACTGAGTGCACTCTTAGAACTGAGGCTTTGAGGCTTCCTTATGGCGTCCCCCCACCCCGTATCTTTCAGGGAGGGGGCTCCTGTTTTGTGGTGGGTCTCGTGGGCCTGCTCCATGCAGTGGGAGCTGCAGCGGGCTGAGTGGGTCTGGGCTGATGCTCTCCAGGAGGTGCATAGACTCTCGCCCCCCCTTCATGCAGGACCCCCTTCCTGTAGGACCCCGTAATCATGGGGTCAGCTAGTCCCTATAAGCAGAGACTGGAGTGACCTAGAGCCAGCCCCGGCTACCCAGAGTCCTGTGCAGCTGTCCCTGTTGAGCTAGAATGAGGGGTTAGTGGGTTAATTAAGTAGGCGTTCGGTTAACTTAGAAGTACTCTTTGTTCCTCACAGTTAGCAGAAGTGTTAAAAACAAGCAAAACACAGAACACAGTTATTTCTTCTATCCCTCACAGTATGGCAGAGAGGGAGTGTTATGTGGTCTCTTAGCAGGAATCTGCACGTGGAACTGGCACTTAAACGGCTGAGTGTTGCGCACAAGGGGTGTGTTGTTTCCACGCTGCCTCACTGCTTCTAAACATCGAAACAGTGAAAATCGCTTCTACCCAATGCTGCTGGGCGTGTGTGAACTGCTCTTAGATTCAGAAAGCATTTTGAATCTTGAAGTATGTTGAGTCCTCATACAGGCATATGTCCCACCGTGTGGTTGGTTCTTTGTCCGTTTCTTGTAAAAGCAGAAAACTAGAATCTGTAAGCTTCTTGAACTTTCTGTTTGCACTCCGTGACTCAGGAATGTGTTTTGTGCAGTCCCACCATTGCAGTATCGGACATAGTGCTCAGCCTCGGGTCCCTTGAGGTGTCTCCGATGTCCAAGTGGTAGGGCCTCCTTGAGGGACATCTCCTGACCTACTGTGTGGCTTCCGGGGACCCTCAGGCCCCCACTGTGCACCTGGCCCTGGCACAGCCCTGCCTAGGTCCCCTCACTTGGTGCCCCAGACTCCCGCTGGGGTCTGCCTCTGCCTGGCAGGAGGGAGGAGGCCAGTGAGGGTGACCGAGGGGTGGGCCATCAGCTTGGGGAGGCAGCCCTGCAGGAGTGAGCAGCCCTCAGAATGCCCCACTGTACAAGGAAAGGGACCATTCCTGATGGTGCTCATAATGCCCCCTAGACACTTAAAGAGAATTATGCTGATTTTCTAAAAAAAAGAAGGCAGTAATCTAGTATTAATATGTTTTGTCTCAAATGGGCAAAATGAATGTAAGATTATGCTGAAGGATTCTGTGTCAGTGATCTAGAAAATTCCCTCCAGTGGAACATTCCCTGATGGTGCCAGGGAGGTGCTCCTCAGAGCCATCCCCCTGGGAGACAGGCCTCTCTCTGTCTGAGTCTGTACCCCGAAGAAGCCCTGGGAGCGCTCTGCAAATGGCCTGCGGCTCCCAGCCTAATAACATGGCTAAGAACATCTTCCTTTCGCCACTCTGTCCCCTGTGCTGGCTCAGGCATGTTTCTGATATTTCTGTCCCTGATATGACTGTCGCTGAACCTTGCAATCATCCCTTTCCTGGAAGAGGGCACTGAACTTAAGTAACTTGTCCCTGTCGTGGGGATGGCAAGTCTGAGATTTGAATCCAGGTCTGTCAGCAATGCTTGGAGTTCTTGCCAAGACCAGGGGTGAGCGCGGTTCCCTGCTCTTGGCCCAGCCCCTGCTGGAGTGGGCAGGCCACGGCCTGGGAGCTGTGAGGCGCCTGCCCAGCTGCTTCCTCGCCGAGGCTGCCTTCCTTTACTCCTCTTCCTTCCTCCCTCGGCTCTAATTATGGCGCATGTAACTTGCTGCCCTTCCTCTTCCTCTTCTCTTTTGGGGAGAGATTATAGCATTTAATATGCCCTTTGCAGGCCTGGCTTCATTTCTGTTTTTAAGATATCAGAAGACATCTTCAGGAATCCCTCCGTCAGCCGCCCAAGCAGCAAACTCTCCACGCCCAGGGGGTATCAATGCAGGTGCCTGCTGCCTGCCAAGCCACGCCCCTGGCACTGCGGGACTCTTCCAGGTGGACGAAAGGTTGTCATCTCCTTCCATTGTGTCTTTTTTTTTTTATTATTATTATTCCAAGGTATTGTGAGGGTACAAACATTCTAGTTACACTTTATGTCTTTGCCTCACCCAAATGCAGGTTAAAGGCGTGCCCTTCCCTCCCTTTAGTGCTCCCCGTGTCCTTTAGTTG
>CAUYSK010029185.1:0-39323 GCA_963575035.1 Avahi laniger | reverse complement strand
ACATGGACAGCCATCAAGCTTTTTTTTTTTTTTTTGAGACAGAGTCTCACTCTGTTGCCCTGGCTAGAGTGCCGTGGCGTCAGCCTAGCTCACAGAAACCTCAAACTCCTGGGCTCAAGCGATCCTCCTGCCTCAGCCTCCTGAGTAGCTGGGACTACAGGCATGTGTCACCATGCCCGGCTAATTTTTTCTGTATATATATTTTTAGTTGTCCAGATAATTTCTTTCTATTTTTAGTAGAGACGGGGTCTCGCTCTTGCTCAGGCTGGTCTTGAACTCCTGTCCTTGAGCGATCCATCTGCCTCAGCCTCCTAGAGTGCTAGGATTACAGGCGTGAGCCACCGTGCCTGGCCTCATCAGAGTTTTTAAACAGGGAAGTGGTATAATAACATCTGTATTTACAAAGATGACACCAGTGACAACATGAAAATAGATTGGACAAGAGAGATAGATCACAGGCTGCTGGGAACTGAAGTTGGGAGATTTAAGGAACAAGGCATTATTTAGGAGCCCCATGGTCTGTTATATTTACCTCACTCTTTCTTGTTATTCTCCTACTGGTTTGTTTCCCTTATGCATTGTGCCAATTTCGTAACAAAGCTCACGAGATTTGTCATGATGTAGCCTCTGTCTGCCCTTCAAGTCTGGACCAAGCCTACTCCTCTCAATCATCCTTCCATCACATTTATGTTGCAAACTCCTTGCTGCCTCAGGGACTTTACACGTCTAAGGTCGCCAGCCTGAACTGTTCATTTCCTACCCCTCTGCATGGCCAACTAATTATTTTTAAGCAGCACCTTAGTGTTACTTCCTTGAGAGATTCCTTCCTTACATCTTCTTCCCTCAAAACATTCATGCATGCATGCACAAGCATACACCACCTCAGTATTTTTATGTTCCGTCATAGTCCTTTCTTTTGAGGTGAGTTGATAGAAAAGAAAAGCGTAGCCTAGACTTTTAAAATAATTACTGTAGCAGTTGTTTGCTTGTCGTCACTCTCCTTCACCAGAAAAGGTTTTGGACTGTGCATATGTTGTTTATTGCTTTATGTACTCAGAAAATATTTTTTTAATAAATTAACATGACTACCAGTCCAAGAGCTACATGGCATTTTTGCCCAGCACCAACTAGCTGTAATCTAGGAGAAAGAAGGAAAGAAGAGAAAAGAGAAGTGTTCTGATTGGTTTGGTCACCCATGCACCATGTATTCTTATTGGAGGATAGAGGTGGCAGGGATGCTGGTATGATGTGATGCTCAATTAATGTAAGTTGAGTAAATGAATGAAAGCATTGTTGTAGTGTCCATATGCATGTACTTCTATAGAGATAATGCCAAACAAAATAGATGATATCTGAATGTTTATAATGTGAGGCACTGTTCCAAGATACTTATATGTAAAACTCATTGAGTATTTATAACAATCTATTTTAAAATATGGTGAGACCAATAGGCAGGAGCTGACTGCCGCTGACGAGATAGTTTGTTGCTCACAGATCCCCAATGGAGGGGGCATGGCATACGACATATTGCTGCAAGGGAAAGCACCAGGGTCAGTTAGGAGGCAGAAGGGGTGAAAGGAAAATGTGGGCAACAGTTTTATTATGGCTTTCATGGAAAGGAATGGGCAAGACAGGGTAAGCAAGTTGTGGGGGTTAGGATTGGATAGTTTGAATAATTTCAGTGGCCTCTGGGCTATAAAGGTACCTCGTTGTTTGGTACCTGGCCCTAGGGATACTGGAGGGAGGGAGTAGTATCCCTTGGATTACAGTAGCCTGAAATATCAAAGGAGGTTGGGAACATGGAACCAGATTGGTTGCTTTGCATATCAAAGACGTACTCATAGGCAAGTTGTTTGCTACCTCCAGAATTTAGCTAACTCTGGGAGGGGCATTCCCCTCTCCTCAGGTATGTAAGGCTCAAGATGTCAAAGTGCCATCAAATTTAAAAACCTGATTAATATATCAGGTTTAAAATTTAAACCTGATTAATATATAACCTTACGACGGAGGAAAGTTTGAATAAACTTTCAGTTGAGCATGGAGGCAAGGAGAGGCTAAGTAACTTTCCCAAGGTAACACAACTAGTAAGTGGTCAGACTGGGACTGAAACCAGATAATATGACTTCAGAGACCCAGTTCTTAACAGTCATATTATACTTTCCATATACATAGTAAGCAGCTATCAAATAAAACAAAAAGTCTACATAATACAAGTACATACAGATCCCAACAAACAACCAATAGCTGTATTTAAAGACCATAAGTATAAATGTATTTACTTTAGTGATTAAAGTCTTAATGAGAGGTGAATGGGTCATTAGGTGAGAGAAGAACTTCTACTTTCTGTTTTATTTTATAAGGAAGACTTCATAGATGATGTGATTTTTTTTTTTTTTTTTGGATGAGAAGAAAGACACCTTCCGGACAATAAATACTATTTATATTTACATCATTAAACACTCCATTTTATTGTAGTTTTTTACATGAATTTTCCCCCTTAGACACTGGACATGTATTACAGGGACTCTTTTATTTACCTCAGTATCTCCACTACCTGTCATGTAACAGGCATTCTACCAAAATGTATGAAATATTGAGACTCCAGTAGTAGCAGAGTTAGCTAGATAGATGATGACATAATGATAGACAGATACATATGATATGCAGGGTTTTTGAAGACAGTGACATGGTCTGGATTGTTCTGAACTTGGTGTTCTAAATACAAATGTCTTCCTTGTATAATAGCTCGGAACTAACTGTCAGGGGTGAAGTAGACATGCAGGCTGAGACTAGCTCCTGATTATTGCACTTTGGTTATTCAGCAACGCCGTTGTTCCCATGGTCTTTATTTGCTAGTTATACAACTGGGAGCTAGTGGTTAGAGTGGCCCAGCGGTGCGGAGGCCAGGCTCAAAGAACTTGGAAAGAGAATGACAAGAGACAGTTAAAGATTTAAAGCTAATAAAAGGAGTAAGTTTTGGTATTGTAATGAAATGCTATTAAACTTTTTTTTTTTAAGTTAATCAGCACATTTCTGTGTAGTGCTGGTGGTTCATTTTACATCCTTTCATCTGTAGGATGAGATTTGTTTCTCATGGGAGAGCACTTCATTAAGCGTACTAGAGTTAATTGCATTTAGCTATTATAGATTGTGAAATAAATGCACGTTGAATATTAGACTGTTCATACCACAGTCGTTTTAAGCAACTGAAAAGCAAAAAGGCTTATTCCCACGTTTGTTTAAATTTTAATTGCCTTTTGAAGAAATCCAAAAGCTTGTAGCCGAGATTTGCAGATATGAGAATCTAGGTCATCATACTAGTGCACAAATTCTATCTCTAGGACTATACAATAGTGGTTTACAGAAAACGATTTAAATGACCTTTTTTTTCTATTTTTTAGCATGTCAATAAAAATATTTCAGATAATTATTATGCTAGGCAAGAAGATGGATTAATCCTATTCATCATACTCTGTGGATTATTTCTTTTTGGTGCTGGCTTATGTGCAGATGGTTTAAAAAACATGATTCATTAATAATTGCTAGAGATGTTACTTGAAAATGTAGACTTTGGACTCATTTTCTTCCTGCAAAAGGCTACAGCATCTAGCTTTTGGCTTTATATCAAGCCAACCCAGTTTGATTGCCCACCATTTTTCTTTCATAAATATCTATGTGGGGGCCGGGCATGGTGGCTCACACCTGTAATCCTAGCACTCTGAAAGGCCTAGGTGGGCGGATTGTTTGAGTTCAGGAGTTCGAGACCAGCCTGAGCAAGAGTGAGACCCCATCTCTACTAAAAAAAAATAAATAAATAAAAAGAAATTATCTGAACAACTGAAAATATATAGAAAAAATTAGCCGGGCATGGTGGCGCATACCTGTAGTCCCAGCTACTCGGGAGGCTGAGGCAGGAGAATTGCTTGAGCCCAGGAGTCTGAGGTTGCTGTGAGCTAGGGTAACGCCACGGCACTCACTCTAGCCAGGGCAACAGAGTGAGACTGTGTCTCAAAAAACAAAAATAAAAAATTATCTATGTGGTAAAGAAAGATCAAAATGAAAGTTCTTTTTCTTCCTGATCTATGTTAGACCAAATTGGGCATGACCTATTATTTTAATTACTTATTTGTTTTTAATATTTCTTCTCATGTTCTTATTTATTCTCATATGAGTGTCACAACAAAGGCAGGAGTGTGTTGAATTTTCCTGAATCCTCTGTTTACTGGGCAAAATTATTTTTAGAATGTGGCTAGACAGTGTTGCACTATTATTTGTTATTTGTTTAATTTATTTAAACTTTTATACTTCTTTTCAGAGAAAATTTCAGTAAGCAGCAGCTCACAACACATTGCTAAATATGCTTTCAAAGAATTTTCAAAACCTTTCTAATTTATACTAATAATATAATTCAAAAACAATTTATTAAGCACCTGCTCTTTGATAGCCATGTGCCAACACTAGAATTATCTATATGAATAACACAAAAGCCTTGCTTCCAAGAAAAGAGTGAGTTGTTAATTTTATTTTTAGTGATTGAATTTTATAGCTGCAAAATAAGAACTCAAAATGTAATGATTGTACATGTTTGAAAATTTAAGTTAAGATCCCCATTCCTAGATCTTATATCTGAATGTTCAAATTTCCCTGATACTCCTCTCTTCAGAAAATAATTAGAAAAAAGTTCTGTAAAACTAATTTCATTATTTCTAGATTTTTTTTTTTTTTCTGGCCATACCTCTTGAGAAGCTTCTCATGGTCCTTGAAGGTGGTCTGACTAGCATAGATAGTTTAAGGCAGAAGAGAAAGCATTGAGCTGTATTCTAGGGCCACATGGTAAAGATCTTACCTTTTGTTGAACAAAGCCATCTAATGCTAGCTTTGAGCACTGGCAATGCAGTCTTGATATTATTGCCAAAGACTTTTAGCCT
This sequence comes from Avahi laniger, assembly GCA_963575035.1. Taxonomy (NCBI): domain Eukaryota; kingdom Metazoa; phylum Chordata; class Mammalia; order Primates; family Indriidae; genus Avahi; species Avahi laniger. The sequence goes on along the minus strand of CAUYSK010029185.1, from coordinate 34,395 downwards.
CCCACTCATAGAGCCATGACAGATAAATTTCAGCTCTTCCTTGACCCTATGCTAAGTCCTTTATAAGTGTTGGTACATTTAATCCTCACAACAGCCCTAAGGGGTGTGGAACAGTTTGGGGATTAATATCACCCCTTCTGGCAGTAGTTGGTCTGGGGTTGAAGCTACCAGGTCATCCCAATAATATACCAAATGCAACATTTCTTAAATGAGATCTATTGCTCCTGCCCACCAACTTGCCCTTTCACGTGTTTGCTGCCTTAAACATCGGTACTGCCATCTTTATCCTGTCACCAACTGGGAAAGCTGAAAGTTATCTTCAAGTCTCCTTTTTATCCCCTAATTTCTAATCCTATGTGTTCAAAAGTAATCCTTTCCTCTCTTCTAATCCCAATGCTATTGCATTCATTGTAGCTCTCAGCATTTTTATGAGGGCCATTTCACTAATGTCTTGTCTTCAGTATGGTCTCACTGCAATATATGACTACAAAATCGTCCCACAAACATGTCAGATCCAACTCAAAATCCTTTGATTTCCCTTTTACCTTCAGGTCAATTATAGAAACTATAGGTGAGTACCTCTGTATATCAGAAATTAAATTTCATGGGATTCATTCATATATCCATAGTTTATTAAGATAGAAACATAAACAAAATTATGTTGGTATACTAAGTGCAACAAAAGGTACGAATAATATATTTGGGTAGTATATTGTTTATCTGTGAAGACATTATGCTGTGAGGGGTTTTGAGGTGGGTCTTTAAAAATCAGCTGGAATTTGTCAAGAAGATGGAGTAAAGGGGTTCTTTCAAATATACTCCAGGAAAATACCCTAGAATGTACAAATAGAATTTGGGCTTCGTTCATAGCATTCGGAATCCCTGCTTTAAATGATCTTCCACCTTATCAAATGTAGTCTTCCATAAAGACAGAATGAACCAAGTTTTCCCAAACATGCTGTATTTTTCATTTTCTCAATGCTCTTTCTTATATCTTGAATTACTTATCTAACTACTTCTCAACCAGTGGAATTTCTAAACCTAGTCCTTTTACTGACTCCTCTCCCTCTGGCTCCTACTCTTATAGTGGGTTGCTTGTGTCTTTTCTATATGCATTGATTTTTGTCCTAGGGCTAGTTCTTATGATCTTAAAGTGGCTACTTCAGATCTAGGTATCATGCCCAGACACAAGCAGATTCTCCAGATGAGCTTCCAGCAATTGTGTTTTTTACAACCTGACTCTGCTCACTGAAAAAGATAATCAGCATCTCTCTCCTGGAAATAGGATATTTTGAACAGTGAGAGGCAGAGGCAGCCCACTCAAAAGGAGGATTATAAACTTCTGTTGAAGAAATCCCTAGGATGTTCTGGTTTCTCTGCTTTCTGGAGTTGCTTGTTTAACACAAATATGAGCTACTTCACCGTGATTCCAATCAATTTCTCTTTTTTACTTAAACTATTTGAACTTGGTTTCCATTACTTGCAACTAGAAAACCTTTAAATGTGATGTTCGAGTAACATAAAAAAATCATTGATTTTCTTGTATGGGTCCTTTACTCAACCATGAATTCACTAATGTCAGTGAGTGGTATGTAATAGGTCCTCAGAACTTAAATGAATGAATGACTCTGCACTATGCACTATGTTGAATTCAACTCTCAATTATCTGGGAACACTTTATTAAAATTAGTCAACCAAAATCATCAATGAATTAAACTGTATCTTTTACTTGGAACTACATAATGCTCATACTGCAGATGCCATAATATGTTTACTGCAACTTAGACTTGTCATACTAGTCCAGTCGAATCAGTAGCACCTGAGTAGCTCCTGCTCTCTGCCCATGTCCTTTTTGGGTGCCTTGGACTGCATGGTGAAGGCAAAGGAGAGCTAACGTTGAGGCGATATAAATGCTGCAGAGCAAGCAACGATGGAGGAATTAGGTTCTGGAGGAAGGACAGGGAAAGATAATTTATCTTGGACCAAAGAGAAATGATTCAATATTCGAAAACAAAACAAAAAAACCAGCTAAAATGTGAAATATAGTGAATGGTTTTTAACAGGTAGTAAGATTTTGGACATTTTTGGAAGCAATTTATATGATACTGAGTATTCTTAAACTACCATGTTATTTTTACTCTTTGGTTTGATGTTTATAAAGAGTAAAAACATTCTGAAACATTGTACGTCATTTTAACCAGATACATTTTCATTAAATCTATTTTTATTTTAGCTCTGATTAAGTCCTGTTCATACCTTCCTACACCACCCCTCTCTTACCCATTCACTAGCAAATCAAGAGCTAACAATTACTTTTATAGTTTCAGATAAACTGTCATTTTAAAAATTGTCAATTTTATTTATATTAAAATTAATATTTTAATGAGAAAATTTACTCTTTGGGTTTTAATATTTCAGGTGTTACTTCCTTCTTGTTGTAGTTATTTAACATTCCCAGGGGATGCAATTTAATTTCCAGTGTGAGTTCATGCAGCTCAGATAGTCAATGTACCTATTTTCTGTAGTGGACTCCCCAAATGTAGTAGGTTATAATGTTAGATTAGAAATATATTGAGATTTGTGGGTTAACACTTAACTAGACAAGAGAATCGAAGAAATCATGCGCTGACTTTAAAGTGGATTGCCTCTATTCTGCCTTCTGGGCTGTCCTAAGTTAAAATTTAGCGCCGTTGCTTCATTTGGGAAGAATCTACTCATGTACTTTGTACTAGTGGCTAAGGATGGAAAATGAAGTGATCAAGCTGAAACTGATTGTTTCTTATAACTGATTGTTTAAACTTTCCAGCTGTCTTACCTATGGTTGAAGTTTTACTGTGCTTGCTTAACTGGAGAAAGAATGGTCCTTAACCATTACTGCTTCTGTAAACCTGCTTGCTTAAAGATTATAATCAGTCACTCGTAACTGGAGTAGGTGGTCCAAGGCAGGATCCGGACCCCACGGTTATGGAATGTATGATGCAGTTTGTCCCACTTCCCGTCTTTGTCCCATTTCCCCATACCTTATGTCACGTAGTCCATCTTAGAATAGTATAAGACCCCCTTGTTTTTTCGGCTAGCCACCATTCTCTGTACCTGTACTCTGACAGGGCAGGGGTGGTCGCTGGCCAGCTAATAAAGACTCATAATTCGGCTCAATTCAGTCTTTAAGTGGTCATTTCTTGCACTCCGTACTATAACACTTTCCTTCTGTAGAACTACAGGTAGAAAAATCCCTGGTGTGAGTTAGGTAAAGGACTAGTTCACTAGGATAATATAAATCCACCAGGCTCAATGCCTTTTTGGTCAAGAATCTGATGACAGAGAAGGAACCACATTCTTTCTGTACTTTCTGAAATGTTTTATCAGTTCATTAAAAGTATTTCTATTCAGGGGCGGAGTTTACATTTTCAAACAGCCAACAAGCTACGACTCTATTTTCAGTATCTTGCTTTGCGTGTATGTACCGGGGTGGGTGTGTGTGAGAGAGGAAGTAGGTGTGAGGGAAGGAGAGGCTAATACTTACAATGAGCTCAAAGAAATGTTAAAGTTACACACAGTAACATTTTTTCATAATTAGCAAACAGTTCTTTTTGAGCGCAAATCTAGTCAGTACTTTCTCATAAACAACATTCTTTCATTTATCCAAAATAGTCAGAAAACATTTTTTAAATTAGTATATATAACTCTTGGTCTAAAGCCTTAGATTCTTTATATAAGTACATATTTGAAACAGAGTTGATGTAGTCTTGAAGTTTTGAGGAACATAAAATATTTAAAGATGTATCATCCCCTATATCCGTGAAATTGCCACTAGTGAGAATTTTTTTTTTTTTTTGAGACGGGGTCTCACTCTGTCACCCAGGCTAGAGTGCAGTAGCATAATCATAGCTCACCGTAACCTCGAACTCCTGGGCTCAAACAATCTTTCCACCTGAGCCTCCTGAGTAGCTAAGACTACAGGCACACACCATCATGCCTGGTTGATTTTTTTTCCTTAATTTTTTTTTTTTTTTTTTTCCGTAGAGGCAGAGTCTCGCTATGTTGCCTTGGCTGATCTTGAACTCTTGGCCTCAAGTGTATAAATAAACTGTGGTACATCCTGGCAATGGAATATTATTCAATGCTAAAAAATAAATGAACAATCAAGCCATGAAAAGGCATAGAAGAACCCTAAATGTATATTACTAAGTGAAAGAAGCCAAATCGAAAAGGCTACATACTGTGATGCCAATTGTATGACATCTTAGAGATGACAAAACTATGATGATAGTATTATAAAAAGATTGGTGGTTGCCAAGGGGCAGGGGGTTGGAAGGGAGGAACAGGCAGAGCACAGAGGATTTTGAGGGCAGTAAAACTGTTCTGTACAATATTACCATGTTGGGTACCTCTCATTATATATTTAGCGAAACCCATAAAATATACAACACCAAGAGTGAACCCTAATGTTAACTATAAACTCTGGGTGATAATGATTTTCCAATTTAGGTTCATTGATTACAATAAATATACCATTCTGGTGGGGGATGTTGATAGTGGGGGGAAGAGGTATATGGGATCTCTCTGTACTTTCTACTCCATTTTGCTCTGAACTTAAAACTGCTTCAAAAAAAATATGCTACTTTAAAAAATATATTGTTCTTTTAACTGTTCTGGTAACAAGTTGATAGTCTTCATGCAACCAGAAAAAAAAAAAAAAAGATTTGACAGCATTTCCTATATCCCCTCAGAGAAGGAAGACATAAGTCCAGTAGCTTTTGAATCAGCAGGCACATATGCATTTATATTAATATAATTGCATATACACTTGAAGTGTTAATTCATTCCCCTGGATTCACACAGAACTAGATACTGTATGTATTTGCCATGGCAACACTATCTTGATGAAATGTGGCTGCTTATCTAAATGAGTCATGCTTCTGGTAGTGACAATATGACTCTCTTCCCAGAGCACTGCAGCAACTGATTCTTCTGCTAGGCAAAGAGGGAATGTTTCATGGTGTGTGGGTTGTAAACAGAACAAAGGGGTTATCTGCCATTCAGACTAAAAATAAATTACAGAGTTAGCAACAGCATTCTCATTAAGGCCTTGCTCCAGAAAGCTTCAGATAAAAATTTGTGTTTGAAATTTTCATAAAGAATTTAAACATAACACAGAATTGCATCTTTTCTAATATCTTTCCCTAATGACTTAAGGGTTTTTTTTTTTTTCCTTCTCTTATGCAACCTGGTAGACTTATTCTTCCCCCTCATGTAATAATATATTGTAAAAATTTCCTAAGGATATTGTACCAAGCATTAAGTGTCTGAACCCAGGGAATTAAATCCACTTTCCAGCCAGGAATTAACAGTGATGCCCTTAGCAGACATGCTGTCAACCCAAGTCGGACATTTCCATAAATGTGAAGCAGGGGTTTATTATTTAGCTTTCTTGCTTAGGCAAAATAGAACACCATTAAAGGTAAAATTTCTGTGTTAACATCTGGTAACAACTTCATGATCTAACACTCTATGAGTTTCTGTGTGTAAATATAAATTGTGAGGTCTTTGTGTGTAATTAGTACAAAGAGGTTGTCATTTATAAATAGCGTTGTTAAATACAACCACAAAAAGCACTGCTACAGGTGTACCTCTGATATATTGAATATATATATATATATTTCAAAACACTCATAATTTCTCTTGTGATACCATCTACAGATGGTTTTTGATAGGCTCATTTCTGACTTTCAGTCTTCTTCCTTTTTGCCTGGGCCATATGACCTGCTACCTCATAATGAGTTTGCAAACAGGCAGTGTTTGTGCATGTAGCATGTGAATTATTTTAGAGCAGTAGCTCTCAAAATTTCTGCTATCAGGACTCTTCCATACTCTCAAAATTATTGAGAAACCCAATGTATTTCTATTTATACAGGTTATATTTCTTGCTATTTACTGTATTAGAAGTTAAAACTAATAAATTTTTAAATATATATATATATATAACAACAATAAAACAATTACATGGTAGCAAACATACTTGCATGTGTGTAAAAAACAACTCTATTTTCCAACTCTATTTTCCAATTTAGCAAGAAGAGTGGCACTGTTTTACATTGTTGCAAATCTTTAATGTTTGGCTTAATAGAAGATAGTTGGAATCTCATATCTACTTCTCAATTCAATCTATGGCAATATGCTATTTTAGTTGTAGGGCATGAAGAAAATATGCCTTCATATAGATATGTACTTGTAAAAGGGAGTATTTTAATAGTTTTTCAGATAATTGTAGTCAATACTACACTAAAACTGGACAAATGTGAGTTTCTCAAAAGTTGCAATGTGAAATCTGAAACCATATGGAACAAACATTGCATACTTTGTTACATGTAAAATCTATTGATCTATTTTGCACTTTGAATGCATGTCAACTTGTATGTGACTTTTTACCATCATGGATTGGTCAACTGGAAAATATTGTTTCACTGATTTATGAAGACCTTCTAAATGTTAATATACTTCATTGTGCAATATCAAAAATTATATTTGTTAATATTATCACTAAATTCATCAGAAAAGTTTTTAAGTATTGGGAAGTTGTCAAGCCCCTGGTGGCAGATAAAACTTTCCAAAAGTTTTATTTTTGCTTGAGAGCTCGAATTTTATCATTGGCAAAAAACAGTGTCAGTTGTTTTCCTTGAAGTGACAGGCTTGTTTCATTCATTTTCAAAAAAATGCCTGTCAAATATCCAAGTCTGAATAACCAAAGATTGTCAGTTGTTCTTTCAGATAAAAATGGTGCGTGAAAAATGTAGCTAGTTTATCTCACAGCTCAGTCACCAATTGCTTTTCCTCAGATGGCAGGTATGAAACTGAAGGATTTTTTTTTGTACATCCCATTTTGTCACACAATTTGAAATGTGCACTGAATGGTTGAGATTTTATAAAATTAACAATTTTTGTTAATTTTTACTTAAAATGGGGTTTTTAAAAATTTAAGTATGCAGCAGTAAGGATATTATGCTTACTCATATAGCTGGTGTCACTGCCTTGATTCAGGCTAAAGCATCAGCAATTTTACCCACCAATGCTTCTGCACCATCAGCGCAAATGTCAACATAGCGATAAAGGCAAATAACATCTGACTGTCACTATGAAAATAGTTTTGACCTTGTAGACTCCCTGGAGAGTTCTCATGGATCCTCAGGGATTTCTGGTCCAAAATTTGAGAACTGTGGCTTTATGCATAGTCATCACAGCTATCATCGAAAGGGCAAAGACTTTATCTGCTACTGTCCAAATCCTAGCTCTACCACTCAATAAACAGTGTTCATGTTATTTATTGCTGGGTGACAAACCACCTAAAAAATTAGTGGTTTAAACAAGAATTTATTATTTATTTTCATAATTCTATGAGTTGATTTGGTTCAGAAGGAAGGCTTTTTTACTTGAATTATGTAATGCTGTTACAGTCAGCAGCTGAAGCCAGAGTCTTCTCATGGCTTCCTCACTCTCACGTCTGCCTGCTGCAGTAGGACCGGAACAGCTGAGGCATGATTGGGAATCTCTTCTCTTGATGTGCCCTTTCCACTTGACTAGCTTGGGCTTTCTCACAGCACGGCAGTCTTTCAGTAGTTGGTTTTCACACATCCAGGCTGAATTTTCTCAGAGAGTGTTCCAAGATAAAAGAAATGGGAGCCCAGCTGCAGAAATTGTCATAATATACCTTCTCTTGTAATCTATTGGTCAAAGCTGTCACAGAGCCCGTTTACATGCAAAGGGAGGGAACACAGACTCACCTCTCAATGAGCAGAGTTAAAGGAGTTTGTGACCATCTTAAATCTGCCACAAATAGTGTGATCTTGAGCAAATCACTCTTTAGACTTCCCCAAATCTTACAGATTCATTTTCCTTGTCTACAAAGTGTGTATCATAATAGATCTTACCTTATAGGATCTCCACGAGGATTAAATAATTTAATGACACAAGCCCTAACATTGTATCTCTTAAAGAGTAGAATTCATTAAGTGTTAAATAGTGTAATCATTTCTTTCTTTTATTTTTTTATATTATTATTTCATAGTAGGCAAAAATTAACCAATGTTTCCTATGGTTTCAATTCAGTTTATCCTTTTAGAATATCACCAGTTTTAGATTGTTGGGAATAAATTTTTCCTTCCTTTGCTTAGCTATCATATTCGCATGAGTTTTCTACACCAGTTATTCCAATGGAAACACAGAGAAGAGTGTTGCGATGCTGGAAAACAGGCTTCCTTCCAGGATCTACTTCACCGTTGGTGCCATTGTATTCATAGTTAATAGCAAGTAAGTTTCAATCCAGAAATTGCTCAAGGAGCTGGATGTGACACCGGGGTCAGGTCCCAAATTATAAACTCTGATATATCCTGGTAAACTTGCAGTGATGACTAGATCTTGTATGTGATGGCTCCTGTCCTCCCAGGACAACCCTCCCCAAAATACTTTTATCATTATTTTTTAATATCCTAATTTCTGCTTTGCTTATTAGTGTGATATTTGACAGTGATGCTAACATACCACAACTCAGCAGCCCCTTCCTAATCTTTTACTATGGAGCTCTAAAATCAAAAGTGGAAAAAAAAAATAAGTCCTGCTCCATATATGAATAATAAGTCAGAAATAATGAAATTTCTTCCACAAACTGACAAATGTAGAAAATAACTCATTTAAACTTCCCTCCCTTAGATAAGTCACTTATATTACTTTACTTTGTAAATTTGAGTACTTCATCTCTAAGTTCAGAAAATGTGTGTCTTTTCTTTCACAAAAAGACAAAGACAAGGTAGTGAATACTGACAAAATGTTGAAAACTAAATTTGCCATTGGGTTATAAACAATTAAAAATCTGTGTAGAATAAATGCATATTGCTACCCCTAACAAAGTATGTTTCAGTATATTTCTGCCTTCACTAACCTTAGTAAAGGTAGAGATGGATTGGCCCACACCATCTCCTCTGGGTCTCATTCAACACTTATTTCCAAGGTTAAAATTTTAACTTCTTACCAACTAGTAGAGCAGCACCCAGCTGCTACTGCAAAATTCCCTTTCCAGGAATAGAATTTTAATGGAAATACTACAAATACACTTGTAAGTATTTGTATTACAGTAACAATTTTCAAATTGGCCCCTATTTAGGTAGTGAAAGAAAACCACAGAAAATGTCCTATTAATTGTCACCTTTTAAAAATATATTTTCAGAATATATAATCTTAGTTTCCTTCTTGATAGTCTCACCAGTTATAATATTGTCTTCCAGTATTTAAAAATGGGTAATAAATCTTCTATTTAGATGCTGACTTTTCCACATTCACAATTAGCCAAAATCGTCTGTAGGTGTGTATCTTACCTCTGTTGTCATCTCGCATTCTTGGATGCTAAAGTTTCTTACCAAGAGATCCTTCACCCTCAGGAAGTTGTTAATTAGGATAATAGGGGTAATGAACTTGAGCCAATCAAAGTATTCTCTTAGAAGATTGATTCTACTTCTCTAGTAGCTTGGGGTGGACTCAACTATCATCCAAGAATATGGTTTGGTCTTCATTTAAAATATAACAGTCTTTAGATGACTTCATTTTCTGAGACTAGGTACTTGCAAAAAACCTGGGGGAAAATGTTATTTGGTTGGCTAACTGGCATAGTAACCTCATGTATACACTTACACAGCAGGGTGAATATGATTAAAATAAATTGACCTAAATTGAGATTTAAGTCTCAATTTTAAAAGAACATTTTATCTTATTTTTCCTTACAAAAATTGCATAGTTAATTAGTATTATCTTAAGGTACATTCATTAAGATGCAGAAATAAAGTAGACATTACTTTATTTGAAGACATAAACTAGCATTTCAAAGCATAATTTGTTTTACTTTATATTTTGTCAAATTAATTTTATAACATTATGAGAAAACTGAAAGATACAGTATAGTCTGGTGATTAAAACTATAGGCTCGGGAGTCAGCTGGGTTTAAATACCGTACCTGCGCTGCCTTCCATAAGTTACGTGACCTCTGTTCATTTTCTAAACCTAAGCCTCAGTCTCTATGAAGAGGGGATAAAAACAGTGCCTCCCTCATAGGGTTGTTGTAAGAATCAACTGACATATTTTATACAAAGCACCACATATACGGATTTTAAGCCTATAAATGTTCACTATTCATACTTAACAAAAATTAAAACACTAAGTTATTTTGAAGTTGAAAATGGAATATCTCCAGCTTAGTACAATTACCAGTGATATTTTTTCCTTTCTTGTATACTATAAAAATAATCAGTGTCAGAACAGAAGGCTCTTAAATTATTTAATATAACTAAAACCATAAACTTAAATACCCTGAATATATTTTTCATCAGTACATTGTGCATAATGATTCATTAAAATCAGCATGCATATTTGAATACTTGTTCTGTGTGTGTGTGTGTGTGTGTGTGTGTGTGTGTGTGTGTATGTGTGTGTGCTTCTTGAGGACACATTATAGGAATTTTTAAAAATCAGAAACATGAAATAAACATGAAAAAATAAAATAAAGAAATAACCATTGCAAACCTATTGGTGCTAATAGTACCAATTTATTTTAAACCTATACCCATAAAAAATACCCTCACATACGTATGTATTTGTGTTTATGTATATGTGTCTATAATGCAAAGGTATAAATTATTTGTATATTTGTTTAACAGATACTGATCATAGAGTAATATTATCTTACATTCTCCTTTTTCTTTTTCTTTCTTTTTTTTTTTTGAGACAGAGTCTCACTCTGTTGCCTGGGCTAGAGTGCCGTGGCGTCAGCCTAGCTCACAGCAACCTCGAACTCCTGGGCTCAAGCGATCCTACTGCCTCAGCCTCCCTAGGAGCTCGGACCATGCTCGGTTAATTTATATATATATATATATATATATATATATATATATTTATTTAGTTGTCCAGCTAATTTCTTTCTATTTTTTTAGTGGAGACGGGGTCTCGCTCTTGCTCAGGCTGGTCTGGAACTCCTGAGCTCAAACGATCCTCCCGCCTCGGCCTCCCAGAGTGCTAGGATTACAGGTGTGAGCCACCGCTCACGGCCTATCCTGCCTTTTCTTAATGAACAATATTTGCTGCCAGAAATTTATACTACAAAAATCCTGCAAAAGAACATTACATGCACAGACGATTAATCATTGTGACATTGTTTGTAATAAGGGAACAGTAGCTCATTATTTAAGTTTTTAAATATGAAGAGTAAAATTAAAAAAGAACCATTTAGCAACCTCTTCTCAAATGTAAACTCTTACATTGGCTTATCATTGGTTGGATTGAAGATGATCTTCCTCTTCTTTCACTCATTTGGTCAGTTTGGCAAGTCCAAAATATTATATCTACCATTTGCCAGGGCTCTGTGCCAGGCCCTGTGGCCTTAGGCAATCTATTCCCTCAAGTAGCTCCTTTTCTGTTCCCATAGCACTCTGCACTTTCATAGCCTTATCGCACAGCACTGACATTGGCCGCTTGCTTCTCTATTCCTCTCAACATTTGGTAAACTCCGTGAAAGCAGAGTGTATGTATATTCTTGGTCATTGTTTTCTCAGCATTTAGCACAGTGCCAGCCATAGCAGGTGCTCAGTGAATGCATTAACTGTTAATCAAAAGATTATCTTGCCTGCGTTTTGCTTTGACCCCTCCACTGAACTGATTCATACACTTTGTCTCATTTTTTTCCTGTATGTGTTTATTTCTTCTGTGTGTGTGTGTGTCAGCGCTGCCTGACCCTAATTGGGTAAGACATTGTCTATTTGATCAATCTTTTTCCATGCCCAGAACAGAATTGTTCGTGTGATTAGGCCTTTAAACTCAGAATAAATTGTTCTGAAATTAAATTAAGCTCAAGGGCAGGAACTATAGAATTTTATATTCTCTTGCTCCTGATTTCTATGTAAAAAGATATTCAATAAATATTAAGCAATGTAAAATGTGACTTCAGAGAAAATATTGACTAAAGATACCAGAGGAATAGCTAATGTGTCTGATGGTTTTAAAGAAGCATTGTGCTAAACAGGATTGTAATTTGAGCAGGTTTGGGCACCTGCCAGACCTGCATTTGAATGTTGGCTCTGCCACTGACTTTGTGGTCTTGAGCCTCAGTTTCTTCATTTTTAACCTGGGTTAATAAAATTTAAATAAACTTAACTCATTGGGATCTTATGAGGGATAGACAGGATACATTTTATAAATATTGAGCACATAGTATAGTGGTCTGTAATAATTGTTTTACTGTTTTCCTTCTGACCAATTTTCAGTCATTATTAATGTTAGGTAGATAGAGAGGGATTCCGGGTCTCCTAGGGATGAAAGTGGATGCTGTTGTCCCCATCTTGGTCCTGCCCAATCCTGATTCTCCATACCTGGGGGAGGAGGGAATAGCCTATGAATCTGCCAATCAGAACTTGGTGTGCCAGCTGCAAAAGAATGCAGAGGACTCTTTAGCCCATGGGCCAAGCCACATGGGTACCATAAAGTCCAGAAAGTGACCTAGAACCCACATGCGTAGTTAAGGCTCAGGTTATGTGACTCCCACTGTCTAATCAAAGTGGTTCCATGGTGACCTCAGAACCACAAAGGAGGTCCCTATCCGAACACTATAAAATAGGATGCAGACCCTAGCCAAGCTCTCTTTCTCTCTCTCTTTGCCCTTCCTTTTGCCTGCCCTGCAGCGACAATGGGTCTGGTCGTCATCTGTGGCGTATGTACCATGCTCTGTAAACCTATATCTTGCTCTTACCCCATAATCCTATTTTTCTCTCCTCAATACACCTCATTTTCGTGCTTGCCTCACTTTGGCGTGTCTGGTCGTTCTTCGACCATGAGCGTGCCAAGAACCAACGGTCTCAGACTGAAACCTAACATTAAGACAAAATAAGAGATCTTTACATTTGTATATTATGCCTGCATGTCTATTGGCTTATTTTCTTCTACAACAAAAGATATTCTTAAATAAATGTAAAAGCCTCTAGGCCTATATAATTCTGGACAAATAAAAGTGCATGCAGTAAACAAACTTTATGTTACAGCTTCCAGAGATGGAGAGATTTAGAAACTGAACCAGAGTGCAAGGAGAGGATACGGCTCTGCAATAAATCCTCTGCTTTCAATTGGCTGGCCAGTAGAAAGCTCAATTCTGCAATGTTGTAGAAGGTACTATTAAGTTGAGGAGGAGGGTTGGCTACCTTAAATCGGAAGGCAGCGTACACCATTTTATTTTATAGGAAATGATCGCTTCTATCATATGCTTTTCAAAGCACAATGTTTAAAATTGAAAATGAAATCTTTTAAAATATGCATTTTTATTTTAAAAAAAAGGCAAGATTGAAATTGTGTTATTTGGAGTGAAGACTAGAGTTGGGAATGAGTTGCCCTAAAGTCTAGTTCTTGACCTCTATTACTCTCTCTTCATGCAAATGAAAGAATTATAATTCAAAATAATTTTGCATATAATAAACACAGAAAATGTAGCCTAAATCCAGTGTTCAGATTTCTATGGCATTCTTTGTTTTAGAATGACTTAAAAATGGTATCTGAGAGAACTGATTAATTTCTGTTATGTTATTCTTCATATGATAACTACAAATTAAGAAACCAATGAATATTTGAAGCTGGATTAACTTCTTGGAGTCAAATGTGAAAATAAGAGAGGAGAAAGTTACACACACACAAATCTATGCATATATTTGAGATTTGGGGAAGCCAAATTTATTTCCTTCAATCACAGATACAACTGTACAGTTACGGTCCTTTGCTGGAGCAAAGCTGGTCTACAAAGTTTATTGCTGCTCATAGCAAATCTGAATGTCTTTTTACAGGCAGTCATATCCAGAGTTACGGCATAGAAGGTGGAAGACAAGTTTTCATAGTCCCTTTTACTAAAACCCCTGTCAGGGACATCACTCCCTTTCCCCTGGGAGGAGTAGGAATGTGAATAGAGGACAGAAATATTCTTTTCATACTTTTTCCTCTTGGAGAATGGGTTAGATATTTCCTCTACGAAAACACAATGAGCTTGTGTGTGCACATGTGGGTGATATAGCCTGCCATTATTGTATATTAAATTTTTTGTTTGATCTCTCTCTATATATACATATGGGTGTGTATGTATGTGTGTGTGTGTGTGTGTGTATGTATATAGGGTATTACATACACACATCTACTTCTCCTTGATGTCTATATATACTTACATATATATAATATATAATATATATATTATATACATACCAACATACATAATCCTCTTGAGAAAAAAAGGGGGAAGGAGAGAGTAAAGAGAAAACACAAAGGGGAAAAGAGAATAAAAAGCTTCAAGGTAAAAAGTCAGAATAATCATAAAGTCCAGAGTGATGGAAAACAGTATAAAAGAACATCAGCTGATTTGCTGATGATAAATTGCCATCATTTTTATTTGTCTTTCATCTTTTATTGTTATGATTAACAATATTGTTGTGATATGTTAGGTTACCAAAGTCATGAATAATTTAAATATTGATTCATGACATCACTTTTTAGAATGTTAGGCAAATATGGTTATCTCTTAAAAAGTGCATTTTTGTCTTTTCATATAGTTTGAGATCCATTTTTATGTAACACTTACTTATTTCTGGTTTGCAATCCATGTTTTGTCCAGAAAGTATTGGGTTGGCATTATGTTATGAATTCCTATATTTATATGCTTAATTCTTATATTATATGCTTAATTGTGGATTCAAGCTAGAGGGATAAATGTCTTCAGTGAATAAATATTTGTTTCATTATTTACAGGTCAAAAATTTCATCCATATTTATCCATCTATTTTTTTCAAATACTTTGGTAACTTTAGTGTTGTATGTAGCTCATGTTTACTGAATAATATATAAACTAAGACATTAACAATATTTTTGTATAAGGACTTACAAAGATATCCTACAATGTGATTGTGTTAATTTTCTTTTGGAATTTTTTTTCAAGGGAAGTAGTCTGAAGCAATTAAATAATAAAAATTGTTTACATATAAATTTATCATTTATTTTATCAATTTTATTAACTTTTCACATTTACATACTTTTTCCTGTTTGCATTCTCTGCTGAAGGATACAGGATGTCAACGTAAATTGAAGATGTCACCATAGATTTTCTAGACAAGTAGCTGTGTTTTGAATTTAATAAGATACAGAATAAAGGAAGAAATGTTATTTACACTTGTCCAGACAAATGAAATATATAGAATATTATTAAATATCATTGGCTTACATTTTCATTTTTAATTACTTTCAAAATTCTAGATTCTAGTTGAATTAATTTGCTATATTTTGTAATATAAACAAGGCATATTTATAAAATGAGAGAAATTTTTTGTAAGTACTAATAGAATACCTATTTCTGTTGTATTTGTTTTAGTTACTCTGAATTTAATAAATTTGTTAGCTTGTGCTTATCTTTTTGTACACATTGCTGGTATTTAATGACGGAAATATTCCGGTTACTACACTGGTATATAACTTTCTTAAAGAATTTAAACATTCTTCTTATATGTTATTTGTTTATTTTTATTACTAATAACCATTTGTTATTGTATATAAAGAAAGACTGAATTATATTGGAGCAGTAGTACAGCTTTGCTTTATTGGACCTTAAAAGAAATAAATAGCTTTTCTAAAGACACTTTTTGATCTATTTACATTCTAGCTAAGTAAACAGATGATTCAAGAGTCTCCTATTGTCCCTAATACCATTATGTCGTGGGGTGTATGTGTGGCGCAGAGTTGTTCGTATTCTTTTTCTTTTCTCTCTTTCAGCGGACTGGGTCATCGCTTGGTGTCCACCGCCAGCAGCAAAAGGGCTCGCCATTGTGCTCCGCTGCTCGCTCCCAACCAGCCCTGCTGTTTCTGCTCAGAGCAGAGGGGAGGAGGCCTCTCGGTCTCCATGACAACCGTGTGTCCTCCGGGAAGCTGCTCGGAGCTAAAGACCTTCGGAGAGCGGGGGGAGGGGCCGTTTCGGAAGAAAATGTCACCTCATTTCCTCTCCTTCCAGCGCAATTTGCTAAATTGTGGCCCTTTTACTGTGTGTTTTTAACATAATGCTGTTACCCACAAGCCACACGCCCCAAACCTTATTTCGTAAACAAAAAAGCCACATTACAAGGATTTTTCTAGCATCTGGCACACAGTTTCACGTTCCTCTCCCCCCTTTTGTGTTAACTTCAACTTTGTCTCCAGTTCGCCAATTCCCTGAAATGATTTAAATATTAATGACCATAGGAAAGCCAAGCACTCCCTTACCCAGGCAATACTGTAGCATACATTATGAATATTGAAAGGAGAAATTTCCTTTCTTTGCTTTGTGCTTCAGCAAACTTACAAACATAATTTAAAATTGCTGTATTAAAAAAAATGTTTTGCCACTACATGTTTTGTAGTATTAGACGTATGAGATATATATTACAAAAACCTAAATTTACCAAGTTAATTCATTAGGGGGTGAGCAATTGATTTATAATGCCACAAATTCTTAGCAATATTTTACACATATATTTTTTTTTTTTAAATAAGCTTTGCTCCCAGAAAATCAATATTTTTTTATTTTGTCCTGCGGCCTTACCTGGTAATGGCTGTGCTGGTAGAGTTATCTTCCTTCTGTTCTCTATACTTTCTTTCATGGCCATCTCTTCTAGTCTTGTGGCTTCAACTGGCACCTTGAATCATAATTTGTTTCAAGAATGTCTTAGGCCCTTCCTTAGCCTTGGGTTGTAACCAGCTCTATGAACAAAATGTCAATGGTCCCTGTTTATTTTTTATAATGCTCTCCTTCTCATGTTTTAGATTCTCAGACCAGTAGTAGGCCTTGATGACCAAAATTCTGTAACTGTTAACTACTTGAAGTTTTTGAGTTGTTTCCCAGAAATGGTAGAATTTCTGCAAGGCAAAGGAGCTCAGATTCCAAAGGCCCCTGGCAGGCTTCCTAACACCAACACTCACCATCCCTCACTAAACTGCCCCAGTGCACATAACTCCTCCCCATTAGCTGGGGAGACAGATTTGAGGCTGTTTCGCTGTTCTCCTGACTGATGTCTTTTATATTAACATTTCCTTCCTTCCTTGGCAATCCTCTTCCTCTCAATAACTGGCTATCTGTGCAACAAGTAACCAGACCTAGGCCACAGCACTTTTGTGTTCAATAACAGAGTGTTGGCTTAATGTAGTGAATTTAGATAGCTGGAACTACATTTCCCAGAATTCCCTTTCTGATATGGCGTTGGCTTGGCCTTGTCCCTGGGGCAGAACGGAAGCAGCAGCCATATTTTCTTACCCTGTGAGAGTGGCTCTTGACCCCAGGCAATGTGCTAAATTGCCTCTGTCAATAGAGAAGAACCCTAACTCTGTAAAATAATTTAAAAGTTTTATTCTGAACCAAAAATGTGCTATCATGGCCCAAAGAGCCATGCCCCTTGACCCCGGAAGGCCAAGGAGGAGATCAAGCCCTGATGGTTATGGCTGAACAGGCCTGAAGGGGCCTGGGTTAGACACAGGCTCCTGGGCACACCATTCACATCACTCATAAAGAACCCCGGTACCCTTGGATGTGGCTGGTAAGCAAACACTTTTTCTTATAGATATGGGAGCCACGTATTCAGACATGAAAACCTTTGACGGGCCTCTCTCTTCCTCCTCCTGTGTGGTGGTAGGCACTGATGGATGCCCTGTGAAGTGGTACTACACTCCCACATTGTTATGTAACTGGGAAGGAATATTAGTTACACATCAGTTTTTACTAATTCCACAGGTCCCAATTCCATTACTGGGTAAGGACTTCCTTGTGAAACTGGGCCTCTAGTTACAATTACATCCCAACACTGTCCTATAGATGGGAAATCCTTGCGAGGAATTCGAGGTAAAACAGGATCTATCTCCTGGTCTAGCAGAGGTAGAGCCAATTGTCTGGGCAAAACAGGAACTAGAGGAGCAGTAAGAGTACATCCAGTAAAAGTAACCTTAAGGCCTGGGGTCTCCTTCCCCAAAAGGGAAAAATACCCATTGTCCCAGAAGGAGGGTGGAGGATAGCTCTCATCATAAAACAACTATTAAAAGTGGGGATGCTAGTAGAGTGTTTTTCACCTGGTAATTAAAAAAAAAAAAAGGAAGTGGAGCCTGGTGTAGAATTTAAGATTACACAGATTCTACTGGAGTCAGCCTTCTTCTCAGTTCTAAATTTCAAGGATTAGTTAAACATTTATAATTTCACCCCTTCTGAGTATTCAACCTCAAAGGATGAACCTAATATATGTGCTGCTCCTGGGTGGTGGTTCATTTTTAAAGAAATAACAAATACTACTTGGGCTCTGGGGTGTGTTAAACCAGGACAAATAAATACACTGTGTATAGCAGGATTCCTAACTCCATCAGACTCTTATTTTACTGTTCGTAACAGTACAAAAACAACCCCCCACCACACCCACTCTGTGAGGGCTAGTGTTGTGTTGGCTGCCCTGGGCCTCACCACAGCCTTGGCATTTATTTCTGGTCTTGGAATGGGCATTTTCATTACCCAAGCCCAACTTGCCAATCTTTCCAAAACAATATAAACCACAGCAATAGAAACGAGTCAAACAATAATGACAGTGCAAAGGTCTCTAGATTCACTAGCTAATGTTATTCTAGATCATAGATTGGCTCTTGACGCCATTCTTCTTAAAAGAGGAGGTGTTTGTGCTATTCAAGGTACCACCGGCTATACCCATATCAATTCCTCTAGAGAGGTTGAGGTGAGAGTTAAACAAATATTACAACAGGCCACATAGTTAACCTCTATCCAGACAGGAGGAGCCGAAGATTTGTGGGCAAAATTAAAACATGTCTCCCCTCAAGAACATAGTTTCTAGGGCTGGCAGTAACAATTTTATTACTCCTGATCTTTGGACATGTCTTTTTAACCTCCTGGTTAAGTCTGTCTCTTTTGGGCTGCAATGATTCCGCATAAGCCTACTACTTGCCCAGGGATTCCATCATCTTCCGGCAACAGACCCCCGAACTCCAAACCTTCCCCTGGAGCCGTTGCACCAAAACACCAGAAACTTTTATGCTCCTCACACATCTCAAACTTACCCTGCCTGCCCCACACTGAATCCCCTTTAATAAAGCTTAGAGGATCCAAACTCTTTCCATGTAAGAAGGTAGGAGGAAGCCACGAATCAAATATTTAGGGCCACTGACCCTGGTTAGCAGGAAGTAGTCATGGAAGATCAATGACGCCCCTAACCCTGGAATGATTCAGGTCCGTGTGTGCTCCTCAGGGGGGAATGTTGGGGTGCAATTAGAGGAGGAAGACACCTTAGCAAGGAGGTGGATAAAGGGTGAAGTTTTCAGCCTTCAATGGTTGATTAAACAAGATTAAACAAGAGACTCCATGGCTTAAACAGTAAGAAAAGGAGTAATTAAACACAACGATGGGAAGTTGTGACTTCTGCACAAAGCATACACACTAGTAGGAGAAGGGTGACTGAGTGTAACCTTATGACGTGGCTACATTGTGGTTCCCCCCCCCAACCCCCTACACTCTGCCGCCACACACACACAGTGGGTTTTCAGAGAAGATTATGGAACACCGTGATGCAGGCAGCAGTTTCCACCCCAAAAGCTAAAACTTGCCCATCCATAATTAAAAGAGCAAACCTTGTATTCCACAGGGTCATCTCCATTCACGGGGACTGACCCAACCCTTCTCCGGGACATGCATTTGCTTTGCAAATAAAGGCTGCTTGTGTGGCTTGTGTGTTTGTGGTTTGCTAATTGCTCTGTCTGCTGTTTCTTGGGCCGTGATTCTTCGGGTTGGAGATTAAGAACCAGTCATCGCCCTGAGAGGACAAGCCACTTGACATGAACTGAGACTCAAGTGATCTGTTAAGTAAATCGATGACTTGCATGTGTGGTTTAACCTTTGTCTTACACGGCCTTAGGCTTGTTAGTGATTTTGTATCTTATTTTTACCGAGAACAGCTCCAAAAAGGACAGGGCATAACTGGGTGTGTCTGACAGCCCTGCTCCTCACCGCCGACAACTCAGCTTTAAGTTTTTTTTTTTTTCTTTGGTTGAGGAGGCATCCCTTGGCTAAGAAGAGCACTGTTTAGTTGCTCCGGTGCTTAAGATTTTATTTGAGTTCACACCCCTCTGTGGTTGCTCATCTTGTGGCACAGGGCCACCGTAATCAAGGTTTTGTTTTTAATGAAATTCATTTGTAATGCTGTGAAGGGAGTAAGATATGAAAGATGAAAAAAGAAACAGGACAAAATGCAAAATTTATTACATCTGAGTGCTTTCTTTTGAGACAGATTTATTTTTGCAATTGCATTTTGGGAAGTCTAGCATTTTTGTTCACTAAGCACACACTGTATAGTCAGCAAGGGAGACAGCAGGCAATGTGGTTGAAGGGCAACATAGAACTCACAATTTACCACGGAAAAAATCTGATATAAAGGATCTCCTTTGACCCCAACCTGTTCAATTGAAAGGAGATAGTCATTGACATACAGTGATACAAAGATCGTGACATCTCACTGTTACAGCGGTACTTGCATCTCACTGCACATTGCTTACCACAACCATAAACAATCCAAGGCGTTGTCAATTTGTTTTGCCAGGGATGGCAGCCAAGCTTACCCTCCTCCACAATGACCTGCCCTCCAAAATTATCCATATTTCCACCCGGCCCCTAAACCATTTCCTCACCATAAATCAGCTCAAGTTTTAGAGGTGCAATCTGCGAAATAATCTACTGAGATGGAGGGAATAGAGGGGTTTTTAATCAAGATCTTTATGACTTTCACTTGCTCCAGCCTGATACTTGATCTCCCACTTTACAAAAGAGGACACTTTGAAATCAAAAGACTTTCGCCACCAACTTCTAAAGCATTGTTAAATGCTGCATATACACTCTTTCTTTTCACCTTATAAACAATAACCTTAGTAATAAAAATAGTTGCCATTTTTGGAATATTAATCCTAAGCCAAAAACACATTATCTATTATCCTTTCACAAATTCTAGTAAATATTATCCTTATTTTGCTGATGAGAAAATTAAGGCTCAGGGAAATGAAGTAACCAGTTTAGGGCCACATAGTAACTAACTCACTGAGGAATTCAAACCCAAGTCTGTTTCAATCTTTATATTTTGCTTGTATTTGTTCTTTAAACTGTAAAAGAAGCACCGATGTCTAAATTTAAAACATGGCAATTCTAAAATATCTTGGGAAAGAAGGCTTTGAATACTGTCCTTGATGTATTTTTCAATATAAATTATAATGGAGCAATAAATACATTTAATTTTTCTTATCACTGAGATGCTGTTATATGGTGCTATTTTCTTTGTTTGAATGATTGTAGCACAAATTTTGTTCTAGCAATGATAGTGTAAATAATGATAAATTCATGATAAGACAATTTAGATTATATGCTAACTAAGCATTGTTTTGTAATTTTTTTACCTTTGTCTTTATCTACTAAAATAAACTATCTATTTTATCAAATTAACTTAGAAAATAAATTAATGTGTATTTCTCCTAAGGTACCTAGGAAGATTATTAATTATCCAAATTAGAATTGTGTTTTAGAAATTAATAATTGAGAGTTGTTGGGGGAGATTGGTGGAGAGATGTTGGTCAAAGGATTCAAAATTCTGGTTAGGAAGAATAAGTTCAAGAGATCTATTGTACAACATGGTGACTATAGTTAATAACAATATATTGTATTCTTGAAAAATGCTAAAAGAGTAGATTTTAAGTGTTTTCACCACAAAAATGATGACTATATGAGGGGTAATATTTAAGACATATGTTAATTAGCTCAGTTTAGCCATTTTGTAATGTTCGTATGTTTCCAAACATCATATTATACATAATAAATAAATATAATTTTGTGTGCTAATTAAAATATGAGAAAAATAAAATATTTAAAAGAATACATATTCTTTACAAACTCAAAAAAAGAAATAAATAATTAGGCTAATAATTGAAATAAATAATTTGTATTATTATCTGGTGCAACTTGCTTTTAGTCTAAAGAACTTAGTTTAGTATTTTTTGTACAACAGTTATGCTTACAAAAAATTCTCTCAGTTTTAGTGTATCTGAGAATGTCTCTCTTTTACCTTCATTTTTGAGAGATAATTTTTCTGGAAATATTATTATTTTAACAAATTTTTACTTTGGATATGTTGTCTCACTGTCTTCTGGCCTCATTGTTTCAAACAAGAAATCACCTGTCAATCTTATTTGAATTCTGTACATGATAGGTATTTCTTAATCTTCCTGCATTCAAGATTTTCTGTTTGTTTTTTGGGTCTAAATTTTGATTAGGATATGTTTGGATTTAAAGTTCTTTGCACTTATTTTACTTGGAATTGATTGATCTTCTTAGACGCCTAGATTTTTTAAATCAAATTCTAGAAGTTTTCTGTCATTATTTTCTCATATGTTTTTCTTTTCTTTTCTTAATTATCTCTCCTTCTGGTATTCCCTTTGCATCTAAGATGGTGTGGTTAACAGTGTCTCTGGTTTTTTTTTTTTTTAATTTTTCTCTCTGTTTTTCAGATTGCATAATCTCTATTGATCTATCATCACATCTGTTGATGCTTTCTTCTGCCTTCTCAAATTTGAACTCCTCTAGTAAATTTTCACTTCAGTTATTGTGGTTTTTTTAACTCCGTAATTCCTGAGCCCTCTTCCTTCCCAAAGTTGTTATTGTTTGCTTGTTTTTGTTTTTGTTTTTCTATTCATTTAGCAATTCTGCTGAACTAATTCTGTAGTTTATTTCCTCTACAGAGTGTAGCCGCTGATGTCCCCACTCGGACTGGTTTCCCTTTTTTTTAATCTCTTAGCCTGAATACCTTGATTTTGCCCTTGGACCAGCATAAGGCACTTATTAGTCAAAGGTTGTGCAAAAGCCACTTTAGACAATTAGATTTTTACCCTTTAGCATCGGATGTGCATGTGGCTTGAAAGCAACTATCCCAGACTGGGGAGGTTAAGTTTTTGGCCCCATGTTCAGCCAGGGATTAGTAGCTTGGAGTTTTCCTCTCTGATAGCTCCATAGGAAGCACACCTTGGGCATGCACACACTGCAGAAGATAAATCTGAATTTATTTTTAATCCTGACTTACTAGGTCAGATGAACTTCCAGGGTCAGAATAGTTTGTTGTTCAGCCAGTGTTTGGTCAGAGGTTGTGTTTAAGCTTCTTGTGCAAGTGAGCCTCCTATCCTGTGTTGATGGCTTTGTGTGTAGCTCAGGGAATGCTTTCGTGTCTGCCTTGTGTCTTCTTCTGATTTCTCCTGAATGGGTGCAGCCTATTGCATATGTACAGCCCTCCTGGTCACAGAGTTGGTTGTGAACTCGGGAAGGCTCTTCTTAGTTGTCTATTTCCCTGGTTTGCTCTATTAAACTTTTGGCTGTTCTGCTGTTTTGCTTATATCCTGAAGCCACCAGCCCCTCTTAATGTCCATCAAGATCTCTATTTTTTTTAATTTAAATTTAGGGGTTACAAGCAGCTTTTGCTACATGAGTGAATTGCATAGTGGAGTCTAGGCTTTTATTAAACCCATCATCTGAATAGTGTACCCAATAGGTAATTTTTCATTCTTCATCCCCTACCCACTCTCCCCCTTCTGAGTCTCTGTATGACCAAACATACCCATTGCTCATCTTTCACTTATCCGTGAGAACATGTGGTATTTGGTTTTTTGTTCCTGGGTTGCTTCACTGAGAATCATGGTCTCCTGTTCCATCCAAGTTGCTGCAAAAAACATTACCTCATTCTTTTTGATGGCTGAGTAGTAAAACTCCATTATTTTTGGAAACATCTTTAGGTGTGGAGTTCTGTACTTTCTGTTCCAAAAAAAATCAGTTTCCTCAAGAACTACTGGGGAGCTCTTTGTCCTTATGGCCTGCCTTCTGTCCTGGACAAAACCCCCGCACCACTGCAACAGAATTGGGACAGAGTCCTGCTTTTCCCATAGTGACATCCCCTCTTTAGGAATAGGGACTATACAGTGGGTGGCAGCCCCTGGTCTAGACTTTCTAGACTTTTCTGGTGTGAAAACTCTGTCTTATGAACCAGTTGTGGTAGGGGCAATTGGGGCCCCAGGATTCTTTGTCTTCCATGTCTGGGGTAGCACTTCTACCCTACAAATGGGGGCTGAGTGGGAGAAGGGACACCCAGTCCTATCAGTTGTACCTGCCTGTATGTAATTCTTGTAATATGTGGCTGGGGGAGGAAGAGATGATGATGAAAAATGACGTCATCTTGTCCTCCCCAGACTGGATGTTAGGGTCAGAAGGAGTCCCTCATTCCTAGAGTGCCCAGGACAAAGCTTCTCTAACATAGAACTGGAGGGTGGAAAGGAAGGGAGTGAATTGTGGCTCAAATGCCACAGACCCTCACTTTTCTTACTGATATTTAGTAGATTTTCTTGAATGAAAATCTGTCATATGCCCTTAGGACACTTTCTAGAAAACTTAAATAGTTGTTTGTAATAATTTTCACCTGTTAAATTGTTACTTTGCTGGTGAGAGAGTGTCCTCTGAGTTTCTTACTCTGCCATTCTAGAAGACCTACCTAGTTTATATTTTTTATATGTTGCTTGATTTAGTTTTCTTATATTTTGTTTATTTTTTTCCATTAATGTTAAGAGTAAAATTGTCAGTAATTTTTCTTTCTTTTGCTGTCCTTGTCTAGGTTTAGTAACAATATTTATTTTAGCTTCTAGGATGAGTTTAGGAATGCTTCTTCCTTTTTTAATTTTTGGAAGACTTTATATATGATTTTTTCCTTGCCTACAAAAGTATACGTGTTTTGTCTCTCTTTTTATGGGGGAATGATTTTAACTGTTGATTAAATTTCTTAAAAATTATAAAATTTTCAAACATTTTTCTTATTATTTTACTATACTTTCAATGTTGGTGGGTTATTACAAGAAACTCATTCAGTACCGTTTCTTTCTTCCAATTTTCTGGCCTTTTTTTTTTTTAGAGTCACTCTCTAGTACTTTCAGATAATTGTATTTTGTTCAGGACTTACAGTTTTTATCTGTCAAGGGATTGGTCTGATATTAGCTACCTTACCATTTCCAGGAGAGGAAACTAGAATTGCATTTTTAAGACTCCAAATACATTTCAAAAATTAAGTTCCTAATTTAATTGCATTCAAATCAGAGAACATGGTGTGGTTCATATGATACCAATTCTTTGAAATTTCTTGACATTTGCTTTTTAAATTCACTTTAAAATGTAATGCATTTTTTAAAAATCTGACATGTGAATTTGAGAAAAAAGCAGTAGACTTTTTCAAATGTTGTTGCAGGGTTCTTTATGTGCCTAATAGGCCAAGTTGTTAATTGTAATGATGTTCAAAGCTTACACATCCTTTTAGGTTTTTCTGTCCACTTGAGCTATCAGTTATTTAGAGAAGTATGTTGAAAACCTTTCACTGTGAGGTAGACTTGTCTGTTTCTTCTTGTGATTCATTAGTTCTTTGCTTTATATATTTTAAAGATAAGTTTACTAGGTACATGCAATTAAAAATGGTTGTATCTTGGAGTTGTAAACCTATTTTGTCTTTAATAATATAAATATGTCCTTATTTTGTTAGTATTTTCTGGTATTTTTTCAATCCTATTACCTTTGTGCATTTTGGTGTTTTAGGTTTATTTATGTTTTAAATAGCTGGATTGAAAAAAATCAGCTTGACCTTTTTTGCCTTCTAATTGAACAGTTCAATGTATTTAGATCTTTGGTAATTACTGACATGTGTTTTATGGATACCACCAATACCACGGCATTGCATTGTATTATGTGCTAGAGTTGTTCTCTAGAGTAGAACACTATTATAGAATATAGCATGATTTTTCCTCTGGAATTGTGCAAAAGCATCACCTGGGTATGAAGCAGTATGATGGAATGATGAAGAGATTGACTGTAGAGCCAGATTTCCTGGATTAACATCCCTATTGTTGCTCTTCCTAGCAGTGCATCCTTGGGCGAATTAAGAATACTCTTTGAGTCTTGGTTTCTTCATAAGTCTTATCTTTATAGGGATAATGTGAGTATTACCATACAAAGGATTTGAAAAATGATTAGAACATAGCAAACAACCATTACATGTTGTCTATTTTAATTTCCGCCAGGTTACTTTGTACTTTTTTGTCTTACATTTTCTATTTATCTCTTCCTTCTTATCCTTTTGAATTTAGTGAATATCAGTTTATAACATTTTTCTCCTCCACTAGTTTTTAATCATTTTTATTGAATTTCTTGTGTTTCATGTATACCCTTGACATTTTGGTAAGCATTTGTAGTAAAGCTTAAAGTTAATATTTTTTGTCATCCTCCTGAACAAAGACCTTAGAATTCTTGAACTATATCAACATCCCTCAGGGCTTACATAAAAATATTTCGCTCTTTTAGCTCTATCTTTTAGTTTTAACAAACAGGTAACAATTATTATTTCTTTTTGACATTACTGTTTGTGTACATTATCCTGTTAATCACAGGTTTATATTTTTATTTTAACCTTCCTTTTCACATCTTAGAACTTTTGGATGAAATAAGTTTCCTTTTTCCTAAAGTATGTTCTTTAGATATTTCTTTTGTGAGAGTATATTGGTGATAAAATATCTCCTTTTGTGTTTATCTAAAAATGTTTTAATTTCTCCCTTATCAATAAAAATATTTTTTCTGGGAATAAGATACTAGTTTAAAAAACATTTTCTTGTGTCATATTTGTTATTGCTGTAATAGTCTAATTGTCCTATTGTTTGTCTTTATTTTCTATTTACTTTTAAGATTTTCTCTTGGTCTTTATTGTTCTGAAATTTTATTAAGATGTGCCTAGGTATGGCTTTATCTTGATTGGAATTTTTTATGATTCCTGAACATTAGGCTTTATGTCTGTTATCAGTAATGGAAAATTCCTAGCCATTATGTATTCATATATTGAATTCCTCTCATTTTAATTCTCCTTTTAGGACTTCAATTGTGTTAACATCTTCTCATACTTGCTTTATTTATCAAAGTTTTTCTTATTTTTCATATTTTTGCCTATGCTATTTTGTTTGTAATTGCTTCAGATCTTCCAATTCACTATTTCTCTCTTCAGTTTTATGTAACCTGTTATTTAAGTTCTCCATTTTGTTTTAATTTCAACCATTATATTCTCTGTTTCCAGTAATGGTATATTTTCCTTCAATTATGCCTTATCATTTTTTATTATCTTTCACTCATACTTCGTACTTTAATCCCTTTTTTATTTCTGTAATACCATTAAACATTCTTGTGTTCTAGATCTGAAAACTTTGAAACTATATGTTCTTTCCCTCTCATTCTTTAGCAAATTCTTCTTTGTTTTCTTATTTGTTATTATTCTTATTATGAGTTCATGTTTCTTGGACTCTGTGGGAAATCTTTGAGGACCAGCTTGACGTGTGGCCTCTTAGAAAGGATTTCAGTTTGTTTCTATTGAGAGCCTGGGCTAGCAATTTGGGTCCACTTTAAATTGAATTTTTGGCTTGCAATGTTTTGTACTATGCTAAATGTAAGCTATAAAACCAGATGAGTTTTAGGCCTATGGTTAAAAATTTTAAGAAAGACTTTTTTTTTCCATAAACCCAGAACTAAGACAAAAGTTTGTTGCCAGGTTTTTTGGCTGCCTTTGCATGATTGATTTTTAAAAATGCTTTCACTGAGTTGGGGAGGCATGTACCTGTAGTCCCAGCTACTGGGAGGCTGAGGCGGGAGGATCCTTTGAGGCCAGGAGTTCAAGTCCAGTTTGGGCACCATAGCAAGAGCCTGTCTCTAAAAAAAAAAAAAAAAAATGAAAGAAAAAGAAAAAAGAAAAAAATCCCCAGCTTTTGTCAAGGTTGTAGTCTTTTGTAGCTCCTGAATTAATGCAGGATCTCTAATCCGTATGTGATTAAAATCTTGTCTTCTATTCCCTCTATACAGGCAATCAAAAGCAAGGAGGTCACTGAGATTAGTAGAAGCTCATACAGCAACTTCTGACTTCAGTGCTTACCTTTATTCATCAGTCCCAGAGAAATTCCTTTGTTTTCTCGTGGGTCGAACCATGCATTAAAATGGTCATTTAAAAATATTTTCTTCTCTGTTTGTAGATATTTTATGATAGGCAGGTTTTAGGACAGTTGTTTCCTCATATGTTAGAAAAATATATTTATCAAACAAAATCCTAAAGTTATCAGTGTATTACTAGCATACCTGTGAATTATTATAGTGAAGAATATCTAGATTATTAAGGTAGGAAAAGAAAACCTGACTATTTTTTTTTTTTTTTTTGAGACAGAGTCTCACTCTTTTTGCCCTGGCTAGAGTGCCGTGGTGTCAGCCTAGCTCACAGCAACCTCAAACTCCTGGGCTCAAGTGATCCTCCTACCTCAGCCTCCCAGGTAGCTGGGACTACAGGCACACGCCACTGTGCCCGGCTAATTTTTTCTATTTTTAGTTATTTGGCTAATTTCTTTCTATTTATAGTAAAGACGGGATCTCGCTCTTGCTCAGGCCGGTCTCGAACTCCTGAGCTCAAGCAATCCTCCCACCTCGGCCTCCCAGAGTGCTAGGATCACAGGCATGAACTACCGCACCTGGCCTGACTATGTTTTCACATATGCAACATAATTCTAATTGAAGACAACTAAATAAAACTGTTCTTTTACTGATATGATTAATTGAAATGACTTTTTTTGTTGCAGTCATTTCTGTTAGATAATAGACATTACTTGTAAACTACAGTTACAAGGTATAGTTATTTCCAAGATATTTGTATATCTTTCAACTGATACACAAAAGGTGGATTATATGAATATAGATATTAATAAATTTGAGAGTCATCCTCGGTAAGGACTGAAACAAATTATTAGCATTTTTGCTTGTTTCTTAAATATTTTTATGTGTTTCTGCACGAGTTAATTCTACAAGCAATGTATCTGAATACTGACAGTCACACACTCTGCTAGTCATTGCTGATAAAGGAAAGAGGCGTAATGAAATTAATGAAATGTGTCTCATACCTTGGATGCACTACAATCCATCAGAGAAGATAAATGTAAAGGAGGTAATTATAACACAGTATAATAAACACCATCATAGATGCACATTAGGAACGCTGAGAAGAAATGATGTATCCTACCTGGGGAAATCTGAGGAAGCTTCCTAAAGGATAATGACCTTTGGTCCACTTCTTGAAAGATGAGCAATGATTTGCCAGGGGAAAAAAGAGAGGGAAGAACATTCTAGGCAAAAAGTGTAGCATGTCTAAAGACAATAGAGATATCAAAACACTGTGTAATTGGAGATGTGATTTAGGGAGTGAGAAGGCATGAGTTGTGAAGTGGTGGTCAATAACAGAAGACATTGGTGGGATATATAAGAAGCATTTTTTGTATGGCATTTCTTCTCCCACAATAAGAAGGGGAAATTGATTCTCTATGCAATGAGGAGTCATCAGGTTTAGAAGGTTTCAGATATTGACTTCAGTATGTTAACTGGCAGAATCACGGAGGAGGACAGAAGGATTCTGGGGAGAAGAGGTGGAAAGAGAAACACTGCAGACAAAAGGACCCATGGAAGTCAGTAATTACGCAAGTTTGGATGCATCAAATCATTATTTTCTCTGCAGTTCAATTAAACGTTATAGATGTTATGAGATAAAAGAATGATATACATCTTTTATTCTTCTGTAATATACACTTACTCCAGAGAATATGAGACTTAGGTTCAACTTCTTGAAGTATTTTGGCAAATGTTATTAATGACACTTGTGGTTCAAGACAATTTTGCAAATGAATAGTGATTCTTGGTTTTAATATCTTCTGTTACATATCAGATATTATCTTTTAGAAATCTGTAACATCATAAAGAAAAAATAATTGCTACCCTTTCAATTAAGTAAATCATCCTTCAACTTTGTGGTATAAAATCTTTGGAGCTAAGATGACTTTTTTCTTAATGGGGCTAAAGTCAATACCAAATGTGTTTCTATTTAATGTTATCTGAGGAAGGTTTTAAAAAGTCTATTGACAGTATACATTTTTCTCATTAAGTATTGCCCATATAGAGGAAATTGTTCACTTTGAATAGCCAATTTAATTTGGAATATGAAGTATTAGAATTAAAGGTATACCAGAGACAATAGCCCCAATTTAACATCCCCATTTAATAGAGGAGGAGCTGAGGGTTCAGAATTTGATTTGCTTGATTTACATAGCTTTGATGCCAGAACTGAAACTAAAAGCTAAGTGTCAGGAGGATAATTGGTCCAATTCTTTTTCCATTTTCCATTTCCACAGAAATGGTCAGCATGGACTTTCTTTATGATTACTACCAAGTGGTTAGAAATACATACAAATGGTTGTCATATTATTTTATCATATCCTAGTTATTTGAAAATTAGCAAGATACATGCATGTATATAGCCATTATCTTTTGGCTACAATATTTGAAAGCCAGAATATCCATTTTTCTCTCCATACAAATGTTTTCTCTTTACTAAAGAGCAGCCATTTAGTATCACTTGATTGGTGAATTTGAGTTTCTTTAATTCCATAGTATTGTTTTTTCTGTGGCCAACTTGATTGATTCTACCATTTTTTTCAAAACAGAATTCTATTGTAGTGTTTAATAATGAGATATTTTTCTTATGGAAGCAGTTATTCCAAAAATCTATCAAATTACATTAGCAACTATATATTCTGAACAGTATTTTCAAAATATCCCTTAGCTAGGTAGATATATTTTAAAAAGTATTTTCTCTTTTCAACTGAAGGCTCTTCTGACTATTTTAGAAGATAATAATTTAGATATAATGCATACCAATTAATAGATTGCTTGGCTAATGATTATGTAATAGGATGCATAAAAAGGCTAAGGATTTTGCAAAGCAATACTTGGCTTCTCTGTGATGTCACTGAAATCTATAAACTGACTTGAGCAGAAAGAAGCCAATGCATTCCAATGGGTCACCTTACATAATTTATTTTGGGGAAATTATGAAATACATGTTTAGACCCAAGTTGCCTTTAAAAATATGCATTACAACTAGAGTTTTCCACGGAGAATAAAAGTTTGATTTTGACTTCACATAAATCCAAGGGGCCCTGAACAGAAGTTAATATAAATTCTCAATCACTGTATCATTAATACCTTATGTATAAATAGGAGTTCATAGCATGCATTTAAGTAACAAAGAATCTAATATTTATTAGCCACCAAGAAATTAGGAGATAACATCAACTATATTGAGAGAAAATGAGATTTGAATGCTTATAGCCAAGGGAATTAATTGGAATTAACAGCCATTGTAGGTAGTTACTACTATTATTATCAAGCCTGAAAGTTGGAACATATAGCCTTGATTCTTTGCATACACAAAAGTTCACAAAAACAGCTCTTAATTAGCCTTTATTCCATAGTTGTAGTATTGCTTGGTGGATCACACATTGGATTGTTATAAAATTCCTGTGAACTTTTATGAATACAAGTGTCAGATCAAGTACAGTTTTTTATTTACGTATATTTTAAACCACAAAAAAAGAGGCCAATAAATGAAATACAATAAAAAATGAAATATTTATTCTTTTGGCTCAATAATGACGTAGCTCACCATTCTTTTTAGTAATAGCAATTCCCTGCATGCAGTTCATCGATACACTACAGTAAATAGTTTTGTAAAAGGAATTAACATTAAACTTTTGATTTGTGCAAAAAACAAAAATTTATATCATGTTAGATAATTGCACAACTTTGCCTCTTTGTTCATGACTAAAAAGAACAGAGCCCATGTTTTACCTGTAGTAGTTTTAGTGTAATAGGAATTAAAAAAATAAGACTAGTTTGCATACATAAATACTATAAAAGTTGAATAAAAAAAACTTTCATGAATAAAGGGTTATATTAGGCAACCATAGTTGGTAGAAAATCATCTAGGTTTGAGTTTTTGACCAATGCATCACCTATTAAAATGGTAGAAAATAATATTGTAACAAAGAAATCCACAAAATCCATTGTCTAACTTTTATTTTAGGAAATTACCCATTGAAAAGTCTTATGGATTCAAAAGTTTGAAATTGTGATTAAAAATAAAAAGCAAAGGCATAAAGTAAAATAAGTTGCCATGTGATCAACCTGAAAATAATTTTCTTATGTACAAAATGCTGACAAATAAAATTGATCATATTTTTACATTATTTATATTTAAACAAGTTTTAGACATATTTTTAGCAAAATATGAAGTGTAGGTTTTGACAATAGGCAATATGCAGTGTGTTTCCTTGAAATCTAGAGAGATACCATGTGATACTCAAGTTGAATTAAAAATGGAAAAGTAAAGGTGTTTTTAAATAACTTCAAACTGTTCTGCTTGATGTAATGGACAGAGAGTGGGTTGAATTCATTATACCACCAACATGTGACCTTTTCTAACCAAGACTTGTGAAGAATGGATTGAGTAAAATAGAGCAGCATAGGCAATATTAACATGCATTAGTGATAGCCTTCAAACTATTTATGTTTATTGAATGGTACAGGATATACCCCTGTTGGAAGCTCGCAAAAGACACATACACTGTGGTACATATTTGATTGAATAGAAGTTGTTTATCGGGCTATATATATATATATATATATTTGCCCAAACATGCACCACAGGATAAAATAACTATTTACATACCAGAGGGTATTTAATTGACGTAAACTGTCAGCTTTGCTGAGAGCAGAAGACTGCAAAGTAATACTGCAGCAGAAAGTGGAACAACTATTCTAAAGCGATACTTCAGATATACTTTTCTAGAACAGATTTATTAGATTACATTTTTGGAAAGCATTTAACCAAAATTAAATATAGAGCTCTGGAACTTAGAATAAAATTTGCACTTGCTGAAACAGAATAGTTTGCATAAAAATAATCCTTTAAATATCAGAAGAGACTTTACAGGCACATAACTGTTCAGATATAAACAAACATAACAGACTAAACATTTTCAAAGTTAAAGTCATCTAGAAAATGGAACTAATTGAAATTATAGACATTAGAATTTTTTTCTGGTTTTGAGCAAAAATTTTATCTCTCAGGCAAAACACTTTTGTCTGATTATTTGAGAGACTTGTGTGGTAGGAACACAAGGTTCTTATATACTTTTCCTCAACATCAACCTCATTTACAAAAATAGTAACATAGTATTATGAATAAACTATGAAGTAGGGACCATGGAAATCCACTAGAACAAATTTTGTAAAAATATGGCAGATATGGAAGTTAAAAATAGAGTGGATGCAAGTACTGTACTAAAGATGTTTGGTGTGGTTACAATGATCACTTTGTACAACTATCCCTATAGTCTAGGTAGCCATTAAGTTTCTTCTCAGCAGTGTCAGCTGGTAATAAAAACAGCAACCTCTTGTCAACGTTGATACCCTGTCTCACAGAGTTGCAGTGACAGTGAGGTCACTGTCTTGTATAGGCACTGACCATGAGTATTTGTTAGAACAGTCAGTTTGGCATGGACCTCCTTGTGAAGTCCAGTTGACACATATACTTTACCTTCATAGGCTGTAAACAATTGATCATAAAGAAAATTCTTTGTTTCTTTTTACTTTTGATTTTCTCTGACCTCTTTCCCTTTGCTTTCTTTTTCTGGTTTGTCTTTCTCAAATTTTTCTTTGTCTGGTTTTGTTACACTATCATAGGAAGGAGGAGAGGTGGTAGAGGAGCTTCCATCTGTTTTTTCTGGGGTGGAGTTACCGTTTAATTTGTCGATAATCATGTCTGCTTTAATAGGTAAGTCAATCCTCCCTCTGATTGTCTCTTTATCATATTTACTTATTAGCTTTTTTAACCTTTGCCTTAAAAGATAACTTCTGTAATTACGCTGAATGATAGCAGCAGATACCTCTTCTTGTTTACGTTTCAAAGTGGTTGTGATGGGCTCATAAGAGACTTTGGAGGGGTTCGATGCCATGAACCGGTCTTCCATCTGTATTCGAAGGGCATCCATCTCTCCACTCTCACCCAAAACACGCTTTGTAAAGGCAAATAAAATATCGAGGCAGTGGATCCGGTCGCCACTGACCATGGGCAGATCCATGGCAATGAGCTGAACTTTGTTTGGTTTTGCTATGAGAAGAGGAGGATCCAGGGCAGCTGCAAAATCTGAGAGCTTGGCGAACTCTATGAACTGGGTCGCGTCGGGATCAAACTTCTCCCAAACCTCGTAGAACATCTCAAAGTCATCCTCACTCAAGGGCTCTGCACTTTCTTCAGTAGCAACACTGAAGTTCTCCAGGATGACGGCAATGTACATGTTCACCACAACCAGAAAGGATAT
>CAUYSK010029184.1:0-36342 GCA_963575035.1 Avahi laniger | reverse complement strand
ATGGCCCAAAAACATATGAAAAAATGCTCAACATCTCTAATCATCAGGGAAATGCAAATTAAAACCACAATGAGATATCACTTATCTCCAGTGAGACTGACCTTTATCAAAAAGACCCAAAACAATAAATGTTGGCATGGATGCGGAGAGATAGGAACACTCATGCACTGTTGGTGGGATTGCAAACTAGTGCAACCTCTGTGGAAAGCAATATGGAGATACCTTAAAGAGATACAAGTAGAAGTACCATTCGATCCAACAATCCCATTACTGGGCATCTACCCCAAAGAGCAAATGATACTGTATAAGAAAGACACCTGCACCCGAATATTTATAGCAGCACATTTCACAATTGCAAAGATGTGGAAACAACTCAAGTGTCCATCAATACATGAGTGGATTAATAAAATGTGGTATATGTATGCCATGGAGTACTATTCAGCTTTAAGAAACAGTGGTGATATTGTACTTCTTGTATACTCCTGGAAAGGGCTGGAACGCATTCTACTAAGTGAGGTATCCCAAGAATGGAAAAATAAGCATCACATGTACTCACCATCAAATTGGTATTAACTGATCAACACATAAGTGTACATATAAGAATAACATCTATTGGATGTTGGGCGGGGGAGGGAGTGGGGAGGGGGGAGAAGGGGACGGGTATATGCATACACAAAGAGTGCAATGCGCACCACCTTAAGAATGGACATATTTGAAACTCGGACTTAGGGGGGAAGGGGGGGCAAGGGCAACATAAGTAATGTAAACATCTATACCCCCATAATATGCTGAAATAAAAAAAAAATACTCCAAACAAAACAAAAAAAAAATTTTGAAATTTCTAGAAGAACAAATATTCAGTCGATAATCACAATCCATGAAAAAATAACCAAAAAAACAAAATCTCTGCTTATGGTATGAGCAAATCACTTATAATCTTTTCTAATCAATTGGAAATTTAATCTTATGATAGTTGGAACTCTGAGGTCTGTGTGTTAGCTATATGGTCTAGAATTTTGTGACACTTTTCTTGCTTAAAGACTTATTTATTGATATTTCATTATTATTTTAAAATTAATAAACATTATTTTCAAGAGCAATTTTAGCTTCACAGAAAAATTGAGTAGAAAGAACAGAGTTCCTATATGTCCTCTGCCCCCACACACAATCTCCCCCACTATCGACATCCCATACCACAGTGTTATATTTCTCACAATTAATGAACTCATATTGAAACAGTATTATCAAAGTTGACAGTTTACATTAGGATTTGCTTTTGTTATAAACTCTATGGTTTTTGACAAATATATCCACCACTGTAGTATCATACAGAATAGTTTCACTGACCTAAAACTCCTCTGTGCTTCGTATATGCAGCCCTCACATCCCCTTAAACCCTGGAAACTATTGATATTTTTACTATCTTCATAGTTTTGCTTTTTCCAGAATTTCATATAGTTGTAATCATAGAGGTATGCAGCATTTTCAAATTGGCTACTATCACATAGTAATATATATTTAAGTTTCCTCTATGTCTTTTTATGGCTTGATGACTCATTTCTTTTAAGAGCTAAATAATATTTTATCCATTCACCTACTGAACGATATCTTAGTTATTTCCCAGTTTTGGCAATTATGAATTAAAACTTCTATAAACATTCATGTCCAGGTTTTCGTGAGAATATAATTTTTCAATACATTTGAGTAAATTCAAAGAGCAAAATTGTTGGATCATACAGTAAGAGTATTTTTGGTTTTGTAAGAAACTGCCAAGCTGTTTTCTAAAGTGGCTATACCATTTTTCATTCCAACCAACAATGAATGAGAGGTCCTGCTGCTCTACATTCTTTTCTTTTATTTCAAAATATTAAGAGGGTACAATATTTTTGGTTACATGGATCTCTTTTGTAATGCTTCAGTAATGGCTATAGGTGTGTCTATCATCCAAATTGTGTTCATTATAAGCATTAAGTAGACTTTTGCCATTCCTCTTCTATTCCCTCCCCTCTGGTTGATTTCCACTGAGTTTTACCTCCCTCTGTACACATGTGTGTCCACCAGTTCCAATTTAATTGCAAGTACATGTGGTGGTTTTTATTCCATTCTTTAGATACTTCACATAGGAGAATGCTGTTCAGTTCCATCCAAATTGTTGCAAAATGAATTAATTCATCCTTGTTATGACTGAGTAGTACTTTGTGGTACACATATACCAAATTTTATTAATCCACTCATGAATTGATGGACACTTGGTTTGATTCCACATCTTTGCAATTGTGAATTGTTCTGGAATAAACATTTGAATGCAGGTGTCTTTTTGATAAATGACTTATTTTCCTTTGGGTAAATACCCATTAGTGGGATTGCTGGATCAAATGGTAGGTCTACTTTTAGTTCTCTGAGGAATCTCCATACCGTTTTCCATAGAGGTTGTACTAATTTGCAGTCCCATCAACAGCATATAAGCATTCCTTTCTCTCTGCATACATGCCAGCATCTATTGTTTTTGGACTTGTTAATAAAAGCCATTGTAACTGGGGTAAGGCAATATTTCATTGTGGTTTTAATTGGCATTTCCCTGATGATTAGTGATGTTGAGCGTTTTTTATGTTATTGGCCATTTGTTTATCTTCTTTTAAAAAGCTTCTGTTCATGTATTTTGCCCACTTTTTAATTGGATTGTTTGTTTTTTGTTGCTGATTTTCTGATTATTTCCTTAGCTGTGATTTACAGATTTAATGCAATCCTCATCAAAATATCAATGCCATACTTCACAGATCTAGAAAAAATAATTCTGTGCTTCGTTTAGAACCAGAAATGAGCCCAAATACCAAAAGCAAACTTAAGCAAAAAGAGCAAATCTAGAGGCATCACATTGCCAGACTTCAAACTATAGTACAAGGTTATAGTAACCTAAACAGCATGATATTGGTACAAAAATAGAAACATAGTACAATGGAACAAAAAATAGAGAACACAGTTATAAAACCACCTGTCTACAGCCAACTGACTTTTGACAAAGCAGACAATATGCACTGGGGAAAAGAAGCCTTGTTCAATAAATGGTGCTGGGAGAATTGGATAGCCACATGCAGAAGATTGAAACAGAACTCCTATCTCTCACCACCCACAAAAATTAATTCAAGATGGATAGAAGACTTAAATGTAAGGCATGGAACCATAAGAATTCTAGAGGGCAATGTAGGAAAAACTCTTCTAGATATTGGCCTAGGCAAAGAATTTATGTGTAAGACCCTAATGGCAATTACAGCAACAACAAAAAATAATCAATCAGATTTGATTAAACTAAAAAGTTTATGCTGCTCTATATTCTTTCCAGTATATGATATTGTCAGTGTTTTGGATTTTTGCCATTCTAATGTGTACTGATATCAAATTGTTTTAATTTGCAATTTCCTAATCACATGTGATTTTTAGAAGATTTTTATATGCTTATGCTATGGTCTGATGGTGTCCCTCTAGCATTTATATATTGGATCTTAATTCCCAGTGTTATAGTATTAAGAAATTGGGTCTTTGGCAGAAATGATTAGTTTATTAGGGCTTCACCCTTCTGAATGGGTTTAATGTCCTTATAAAGAGGCTGAAGGGAGTGTATTTTCTCCCTCTGCCATGTGAGAACACAGCATTCATCCCTTTTGCAATTTGAGGACACACAGAAAGTGCCATCTATGAGAAATGGGCCCTCAGTAGACACCAAATATGCCAGTGACTTGATATTGCGCTTACCAGCTTCCAGAACTGTGAGCCATAAAATTTTGTTGTTTATAAGTTACCCAGTCTAAGGTACTTTTTTTTATAGTAACAGGAATGAGCTTACACAGCTTATTTGCTGTCTGTACGTCTTTTTTGGTGAGGTTTCTAAACAGGTCTTTTGTCCATTTTTAAATCATGTTGTTCATTTCCTTATTGTTGAATTTTCAAAATTTTTTTTGTTGTTGTTGAGAAAGTGAGGATACAAGCCACAGACTGGAAGAAAATATTTGCAAAAGACATATCTGATAAAGAACTGTTGTCAAAAATGTAAAAACATCTCAAAGATTTTTTAATGGCCTTAGTAATGCTTAGAATTGCCACATTGACAACTTTTCATGGAAATGAATCTGTCTTACTTTATAACTGGTATTAATAGATCTTGAATGGGAAACAGCTATATAAGCTCACCTTATTGCAGAATTTTATTGTGGTTTTGATTCATTTAGTTTTCGGACTTTCATTTGAGTTTAGCACTGAAGCAATCAATTACCTTTTTAAAAATAATTTTTGTACAGTGATTACTTTGGCTTCAGGAACATGACTGAGATCATGGTATCTCTTTTCACACAAGTCACCAAAAACCAATCTGATAATGAGAACTATGGGCTTGAACCACACCACATCTCCAAATGATTCTAAGCTTAATAACAATCTAGAGAGCTCTTCAGAGCCTTCTGAAGTATCTGTCTGCAGAATTAGTCAGAGATGCATTTCGAAATAAAATATATTAAGTTTTGAGGAAACTTTGAGAAACATTTTATGTGAATAAGAACATTTAAAAATAATTACACATGCCATCATGATGAGACATGTCATCTAGGAGTCATGCATGACATACCATGAGTAGGACAACAGAATTGGATTTCTGCATCCCAAGCTTTACTGTCACTACATAAAAATAACTACTACTGCTGTTCAAAAATGCTTTGAGCAAAAGCTCTAATGTTCCAAATGATCCTGCAAATCCCATTTCTTTATGCTTTTTAAGTTGTTTAGTTCTGAATCAGCAGTCTAAAAGTGTGTTTAAACACTGCAGGTAATCATTTCCCATGGAACAAATAGGAAGGAAATCAGGTTATGGTGAGGGCACCCAGCAGGACTCTTCTACTGTCTACTCAGTGTCAATCTAAAATGATTTCTTTAAGAAAGACACTCAGGGAAGGGGGAACAGATTGCAGGAAACATGTTCTGCATGCAAGAAAGAGCAAAGAGATAGGATACAGGATACTTGGTGATAATTATGCAAAAGGATAAAAAACATAGAAACAGGATAGCTATAGAATAACAATATTACATCAGGTGGAATTTATACAAACTATGTTTGCTTGCAGCAGCACGAAACAGATAATACATGAGTGTTTTGACCTATTTTCTTTCTTTTATGCAAAATAATTGCTATCTCATAAGTTCCTGATCATTTCTTTATCATGGTTCATGTTCCTCAAATTGCTGTTCGTCAAGCACAAGGTTTGAGCTAAATAAGTTTTAAAAAGTGGACCATGTAACAACTGCAGAGGAATGTAGTATTAAGAATTATCCTAACAAAACATAAAATTCTGAGCATGTATCTGGAAGTATAATAAATAGATCAGGAAATTGAGATATATTTGTGCTTACAAACTTAATTAGCTGCATGCTAGTTAAGCATAGTGGTATACAGAAAAGAACATTATCACAAAGGGTAAAATCTTCCAGCCCAGTCTTGAACATCAAAAGGCAGCTATGAATGAAAAAAAAAAGCCATGCATTCTTTTACTTTGGGATAATACAATTGCATTACTAGTGGGTGGAGCAGTTTTTAAAAATTAAATATTTTATTTTGAAATAATCTTAAATTTGCATGCAATTAAAAAAATAATGCAGAGATCCCTTGTGCCCTTTCCACATGTTCACACAATGGGTAGCACCTTGCAAAACTATGCAATTCCATATCATAATCAGGATATTGACATTAGTACTATCACCAAAAGGATATCTCACTGTATTTTAGACACATATATTGCCATTACCGTCACACTTTGTCCTTAACCACTGGCAATCACTTCTCTGTTCTCCATTTCTATAACTTTGCCATATCAAGAATGTCATATAAGTAAAAATATATAAGATGTGACCTTTTATCATTGGCTTTTTTCACTCAGCATAATTCCTTGTAGAATCATCCAAGTTACCCTGTGTATCAATAATTCATTTCCTTTTTTTGTTGAGTTCATGGTACAGTGGTTTGTTTAAGCATTCAGACATTGAAGGACATTTGTGTTGTTCTCAGTTTGGGGCTGTTATGAATAAGGCTCCTATGAACATTGACTTACACATTTTTGTATGAACATAAATTTTCATTTCTCTGGGTAAATTCTCCAGGAGTGAAATTGCTGGGTATTATGGTAGTTGCATGTTCAGTTTTAATAGAAGCTGCCAAACTGTTTTCCAAAATGACTTTACCATTTTAAATTCCTACCGTCGATGTATGAATCATCCTATTTCACTGCACCCTGGCAAGAATTTGGTGATATCTCTATATTTTTATTTTACCCATTCTGATAGGTCTGTAGGGATAACTAATTATAGTTTTAATTTGCATTTTTCTAATGGCTAATAAAGTTGAATATCTTTTCATGTGTTTATTTGTCATCTGTGAATCCTCTTCAGTGATATATGACTGTTCATGTCTTTTGTCCATTTCTAATTGTTTTTTTAATATTCAGCTTAGAGAGTTCACGTATTCAAGATAGTAGTCCACTATTGGATATGTGGTTCTAACTCCCATATTGTAGCTTGTCCTTTCATAGTCTTAACAAAGTCTTTTGTAGAGCAAATTTTCAATTTTTTAAATTTCAATAGATTTAGGTGAGCTCCAGTGTATTAATTTTTTATTCTATTGATTATACTTTTGGTGTCAAGTCCATGGTCCATTTCAAGTTAATTTTTGTATAAAGTGTGAGGTTTAAGAAAAGAACATTTTTGTTTGTTTTGTTTTTGTTTGAGTTTTCATTGTTGCTGTTATTTTCCCATAAATGTCTCCTTGCTCTAGCACCAGTTGTTGAGAAGAATATCCTTCTTCCATTGAATTGCTTTTGTCATTTTCTAAAACCTCAGTTGGGCATATTTGGATGGGTTTTGGATTTCTGAGTTACCTTTTTTGTTTTATTTTTTATGTGCCTATCCATCCAACAATACCACATTGACTTGATTACTCTAGCTACATAGAAAGCCTAATATCAGGTAGAGTAATTCTTCCCACTTATTTTGATTATGTCAAGATTATTTTAGCTATTTAGGTATTGTGTCTTTCCATACAATTTTCAAAAAAGCTCATCTATATTATAAAAAGCCTTTTTGCAATTTTATAAGAATTAATTAACCTATAAATCAATTTGAGGAGGTGTTCACATTTTTACCGTGTTGAATGTTTCAATTCATGAGCATAGTATGTGTTTCCATTTATCTAAGTCTGTTTGATTTTAATCAGCATTTTGTAATTATCAGCATACAGATCTTGGTCTTATTTATGTAAGTTTATATCTAAGTATTTTAATGTCTTTGGAGTAATTATAAATTGTGTTGTTTTTGAAATTTTAATTTCCATGTGGTACTTAGTATATCAATCACAGATGTGATTGATTTTTGTGTTTTTGTTTTGAATTCTGTGACC
Organism: Avahi laniger; assembly: GCA_963575035.1. Lineage (NCBI taxonomy): Eukaryota > Metazoa > Chordata > Mammalia > Primates > Indriidae > Avahi > Avahi laniger. The sequence continues at coordinate 28,913 of CAUYSK010029184.1, read as the reverse complement.
TTACTCAATTCATCAGTTATAGGAGTTATTTTTGTAGGCTCCTTGAGATTTTCTACATAGAAAATCATGTCATCTAAAAATAGGCACAGATTTATTTCTTCCTCTGAAATAAGATTTATGTTTATTTTGTTTTCTTGCCTAATTGCTCTGGCTAGAAGCTCCACTAGAATATTGAACAGAAGTGGTAAGAACAGACATTCTTTCATTATTCCTGATCTTAGGCTAAACACATTCAGTCTTTTACCATTAAATATGATGTTAACTGTAGGGCTTTTGTGCATGTTCTTTATCAAGTTCAGGGAGTTTCCCTCTATTTCTAGTTTTTTGAGAGTTATTTTTTAATAGGTGTTAGATTTTGTCAAATACCGTTTTTGCATTTTTGCATCACCTGTTATAATTATATGATCTTTCTCCTCCAACCTGTTGATATGATTGTTTATACTGATTGACTTTTGGATGTTGAACCAGTCTTATGAACTTGAAATAAATTCCACTGAGTCATATTACATTATGAGTACTATACATTATTGAATTTTTTATATTCTCATTTCTTTTTGTATATAAGTTCATGAGAGATATTTGTTTGCAGTTTTATTTTTGTTACTGCCTTTGTCTTATTTTGGTATCAGGGTAACATTGACTTGATACAACGAGTTAAATAGTGTTTCCTCTTCATCTATTTCCTGGAAGAGGCTTTTGTGTTGCAAGCCCTAAAATTTCAAGTGCTATTTTTAAGTCTTTGAGCCTCACAAAGGCTCAAGGGCCTAATTATACATTCTCTTTCTCTCAGCAGACAGACTCCACCCTGAGGGAAACGTTCCCGGCCTGGCTAGTTTTCTTATCAGTAAGACCAGCTGCCAAACAGTTGAACTCCAACCTTATAGATTTCAACTTTCTGCCACCCTTGAAATTATTCAAACAACCAAGTCACATTCTACTGCAAGAACTAAAGATGACCTCACCCTCTGTTTACTATAAAGCTTGTCTTCCACACCCCTGGGTAGTTCATTCTATTCCTGAGTACAGTCTTTGTGTGGTTCTGCATGGTGTGCAGTGTTCTCCTCCCCAAATCTGTGGTTATATAAAATGTCACTAATAAATTGCTGCTAATTTTATCTGTCCACTTCCAGGTGTCCAGTGTTCAGATATCTCTTACTATTTAGGGTGTGTCTGGGGTCCTTTTATCAGCAATGTTGTGAATAGAAAGTGATTAGAATAGTTGTGTATAATTGGTGTTAATTTTTAAATATTTGGTAGAATTCTCTAATGAAATCATCTGGTCATGGAAATTTCTTTTTGGAAGGTTCTTAATTACAAATTCAATCTCTTCAATGATTATGGGGCTAATAGCCCCACTATTTCATTTTGGTCAAGTTTTGGTATTGTGTAATATTCAAGGAATTCCATTTATTTTAAGTTGTCCAATTTAAAACTGTAAAGTCATTCATATAATTTTCTTATCCATTTAGTGGTTGCTGAATCTGTAATGATATCCTCTGTTTTGTTTCTGATTTTGGTTATCAGTGTCTTTGCTCTTTTTACATTTTTGAGTCTTGCTACAGATGTATAAATTGTATAAACTTTTTAAAGAATTATCTAGTAATTTTATTGATTTTTCTCCATTATTTTCCTGCTTGAAATTTTATTAATCTCTGCTCTTATCTTTTATTATTTATTTCCTTCTGCTTGCTTTGGGTTTATATATTTTTTCTTTTCCTTCTTTCTTGACAATTTTCTTCTTTTCTAATGTAAGCATTTTGTACTATGTTTCCCCTTTTAACACTGCTTTGGCTACATTTAAAAATTTTAATGTGCTGCATTTTCTTTATGTCCTATGTAGTTTTAAAATTTTCTTTGGACTTCTTTGACACATGAATATTTAATTTTTTAAAATTTAAAAAATATTTAAGAAGGTTTCTGTTCTATATTATTTCTACTTTTTATCTACTATCGTCAGAGAATATACTTGTATTATTTCAACTTTTTAAAATACGTTGAAGCTTGTTTTATTAATTAGGAAATGACAAGTCATAGTGAACATTCCATGAATACTTGAAAAAAATGTGTAATCTGCAGTTATTGAGTAGAATACTCTTTAGAGGTTAATTAGATCCTGTTAATTAATCTGTTGTTGAGTTCATACTTTTCCTAATTTTTTGTCCAATAGCTCTATCAATTACTTATAATGGAAAGCTGAAGTCCCAAACTATAGTTATAAATTTATCTATTTCTCCTTTTAGTATTTTTAGTTTTTTTCATGTATTTTGAAGTTATGATTTTGCTACACATATTTTAAGGATTGCTGTATCTTCTTGGTGGATTCCTCCTTTTATAATTATAAAATTGTACTTTTTCATCACTAGTAATTTTCTTAGTTATAGTCTACCTTAGCTGATCTTGATAAAGCCACTTATGCATTACTTCTTTTCTTGTTTTTAGTAAAGTTAGTATGATAGATCTTTTTCCAACCTTTTACTTTTAAACTATACATGTTGTGTTTGTAGTGTGGTTTTTTTATATAGCATATAGTTGTGCCACTTTGTTTTTTATTCACTCGGCCAGTCTCTTTTATTGGTTTACTTAGACCATTTTCATTTAAAGTAATTATTATATGTTATTAATTAAGTCTGCCATTTTATCATTTGTTTTCTCTGTGTTTCATCTTTTTCTCTTTTCTTGCCTTTGTGTAGATTCCTTGAAGTTTTAAGAATTTAATTTTGTTTTAGTTATACTATTTGGAGTATATCATTTTGTAAACTTTTCTTGTAACTTTTATACATATTTCAATATACATATGTAATTTATCACAGCCTACTGAGAATCAATGTCTTACCACTACAAGAGAAGTATTGAAACTCTGCTTCCATTTGAGTCTCTTTATCTTCCCCAGTTATTAGATATAATTGTGTCTAGTATTTCCTCTACATACATTGAGCACCACACCAAATGTTATAATTTTTGTTTTGACAATGAGATATAATATAAAAAATTCATGGGAAGAAGAAAAACTTATTTAGTTCTACTTTCAAGTTCTAATCTTTGTCTTATCATTTACTCTCAAGATGTATCCTTAGTAAGAGGTAAGAGGTGCAGATCCTGTTTCAGTATTCTACATGTGGCTATCCAATTTTCCAAGCACTATTTATTGAATAAGGATTCTTTTTCCCAGTTTATGTTTTTGTCTGCTTTGTCAAGGATTAAATGGCTATGTGAGGATGGTCTTATATCTGGGTTCTCAGTTCTGTTCCACTGGTCTATGTCTCTGTTCTTGTGCCAATATCATGCTGTTTTAGTTACTATAGCCTTGTAGTATAGCTTGAAGTCTGATAAGTTGATGATTCCCATTTTGTTCTTTTTGCTTAACATTGCTTTTGCTATACGGGATCTTCTCTGATTCCATACGAAGCATAGAATTATTTTTTCTATATCTGCAAAAAGTAACTTTAGAATTTTCATAGGAATTGTATTGAATCTGTAGATCACTTTTAGTAGTATAGACATTTTAACAATGTTGATTCTGCCGACGCACGAGCATGGTATGGTTTTCCACCTGTTTACATACTCTGCTATTTCCATCCTCAGTGTTTTGTAGTTCTCCCTATAGAGATCTTTTACCTCCTTAGTTAAATATATTCCTAGGCATTTTACTTTCTTTGTTGCTATTGTGAAGGGTATTGAGTCTTTGATTTGGTTCTCAGTTCCACTGTCGGTGCATAGGAATGTTACTGATTTCTGTACATTGATTTTGTAACCTGAGACTTTACTGAATTTGTTTATCAATTTCAGTAGTTTCATGGCAGAATATTTGGAGTTTTCTAGACATAAGATCATATCATCAGCAAAGAACGACAGTTTTACCTCTTCTGCCACCATTTGGATGCCTTCGATTTCCTTCTCTTGTCTGATTCCTCTGGTTAGGACTTCCAGCACTTCAAAAAGTCCCAAAACAATTGGCGTGGATGTGGAGAGATAGGGACACTCATACACTGCTGGTGGCACTGCAAACTAATACAACCTCTGTGGAAAGTTATATGGAGATATCTCAAAGAGCTACAAGTAGAACTACCATTTGATACAGCAATCCCATTACTGGGCATCTACCCAAAAGAACAAAAGACATTCTATAAAAAAGGCATCTACACTCAAATGTTTATATCAGCACAATTCACAATTACAAAGATGTAGAAACAGCCCAAGTGCCCATCAATACGTGAGTGGATTAATAAAATGTGTTATATGTATACCATGGAGTTATACTCAGCCACAAAGAACAGTGGTGATCTAGCACCTCTTGTATTATCTTGGATAGAGCTGGAGGCCATTCTAAGTGAAGTATCACAAGAATGGAAAAACAAGTACCACGTGTACTCACCATCAAATTGGTATTAATTGACCAACGCATAAGTGCACATGTAATAGTAACATTCATTGGGTGTCTGGCAGATGGGAAGGGGAAGAAAGGGATGGATATATATACACCTAATGGGTGAATTGTGCACTATCTGTGGGGTGGACATGCTTGAAGCTCTGAGTCAGGTGTGGCAAAAGCAATGTATGGTACCTAAACATTTGCACCCCTGTAACAAGCTTAAATAGTAATAATAAAAAAAGATCTTTCTATAGACATTCTTAATAAATAGATTTGCTATAGACAAATTATCTTAGCATTTTTTAGTTGAGAATGTTTTTTTCTTCCCTTCATTCCTGAAGGAGAATTTTACTGGATATGGAATTTTCAGTTGACTTTCTTTTCTTTCCATATTTGAAAAAATATTATACCACTTCTTTCTGCTCTCCATGATTTCAGATGAGAAATATATGGCATTTGAATAGATGTCTTTCAATTGTTAATATGTCATTTTTCTCTTGTTTATTTTAAGATTTTTTTCTTTGTATTTTGTTTTTAGAATATTAATTATGATGTGTGTTGGCATGGATTTATTTGGGTTTATCCTGTTTGGTGTTCACTCAGCCTTTTGAATCTATGGGTTTATGCATCATCAAATTTGGGACATTATCAGCCATTATTTCTTCAAACAATTTTTCTGTCACATTTTCTCTCCCCTTTATTTTTGGAGCTCAAATAATATGACTGTTAGATTTGGGGTTATTATTCCATAGGTTTTTATTTCAGACTATTTTTCAGTCTTTTTTTTAATTTTTATTTTTAGTTTATTTTCCCTTCGTTGTTCATATTAGGGGAATTATGTTGATTAGTCCTCAAGTTCACTTATTCTACAATCGTTTTCACTTTACTACCTAACCATTTTGGTATTATTTTTTTGTTAGTTTGATTTTCCATCCTGTGATATGTATTCAATTAGTGATGGTTAATTTTATGTGTCAGACTGGGTTATGAAGTCCCCAAATTAAATATTATTTTTGAGTGTGCCACAGAGGGTGTTTCTGGATAAAGTTTGCATTTGAATAGGTGGACTCAGTAAAGTTCATTGCTCTCCTCAATGTGGATGGGCATCATCCAATCCACTGATGGCCTGAATAGAACAAAAGGAAGAGGAAAGTTTACCTTTTTTCTTTCTGTCTCACTACACTAGCTGGAGCATCTCATCTAATCTTCTCCTGCTCTTGGACTGGGATTTACTCCAGTGACTCCCTCGTTCCTCAGGCGTTCATACCTGGACCGAATTATACCATTGGCTTTACCGGGTTTTCACCTTGTAGACAGAAGATCATGGTATTATTGCTCAGACTCAATGATCATATGAGCGAAATATTCTATTGGTTCTGTTTATCTGGAGAACCTTGACTAATATGTATTTTGATGTCAAGAGTGATTCTAGCGGAACAGAACGTTAAGAATAAGTTCTCTAATTGATTCCAGGGTTTCTGGAATTAGCTCTCTAATCTGATTAGATTTAAATATGATAATGACTTTATTTCCAGTAGTAGAGATAACACTGATAGTTCATGGCATAATCTAGCAATAAATATGTACAAAATATTTGCCTTAGCTATTCCTAATCAACATCTTATAAAAAGCATGGAACAGAGTAACTCTGTATATGATACTTTCAGACATTTTTGGAAATCTAACAAATATAATGATGTTAGCACATTGTTCATAATGTTGCTATATGAAGTGAGACAAGAAAAGAACATATTTAGGAATATAAATTCCCAGCTCAAGAACTACACAAATGATTAAGAGCTACTATGTGTACCCTGAAGGAGATCCTTATTTCTTGTAGCCACTGGACTGACATTGCTAAAAATCAAACACAAAATTTCATCCTGTGATTGACTAAATTATAACACAGGTTGAACTCTCACCCTCCAGGGTGTCCATGGTTAAAGTAAGGGAATTTATTGGGAAATAAAAGGATGCTAAAAGATGTGGATGTCTGGGAAGACTTTGATGAAGCTGGGGACATTGAAACTCTAAATTTTGGTGAGTCTTGGCCTGTGGAAGAAGTTTCATCACCCCCTCCAACCGTGGAAGCAGCTTATCCACACAAAAGGAATTGATTTCCCTACTCTCAGCAGGAGTGGCCTTCCCACCCCAGTGGAAGTGGTCCCCCACCTCCAGTGGAAGTAGTATCCCCACTCATGGTAGTATTAGCCTTTCTACTTCCATCTGAGGAGGTTTACCATGCATTGCTTTAGGAAAATCTAATGGCCTCTCCTGAGGCAGTTGTGATACAAGAAAATGATGTTACTCCCCAGAACTCACCCCATCACCTCTCTTTACTTCTAGACTCATAACTAAAGGGTCAGCAGTCCCCTAAAAGTGAGTTAAGGTGTGACCTTGAAGAAGTACATTATAAACCAAAAGAATTATTTGGGTTTTCTGATTTACACAGATAGAAACCTGTGGGGCATTTATAGATATAAATACTAAGGATATGGGATAATGGCAAAAGGAATATAAAGTTGTATAAGGCCAAATTTGTTGATATGGGCTCACTAAGCAGAAGTTCTACATTTAATGTTACAGCTCAAGAAGTTAAAAAGAATTCTAATAGTTTGTTTGATTGGTTGCCTGAAACGTTGACCAATAGGTGCCCTATAGTAAGCAAATTGGAAATGCCTGACATGTCTTGGTTTAATGGAGAATAAGACATTCTAATGTTTAGGGAGATTGGAATATTAGAATAGATTTGTCATATAATATAAGACCTACTCACTCACATTAGTTAGGTCTAGAAGACCTACGTTTCACCAGTACTGTGAGAAATAAATTTATGTGGGGAGACCTAGCATCCTTGAAGAGTTCTGTGATCACTGTTCTCCGTAGGCCAGACCTCACACTGGGAACCGCAATCACTGAACTGGGAAAACTAAACGCAATGAGAGTAATTTAACCCAATATGACAGGGGCCAACCATCAGCCAAAGGCTAAATGGCCAAAGGCTAAATGGGCATGATTACTGTGATAAATAAGAGTCAAAACAGCAATCAGAAAAGTCTGACTTGCACAAAACAATAGCATTGGTAATCAATCACGGTGTTTCTAGAAGTGAAATAGATAGAAAGCCGACTAAATTTTACTTGATCTGTATAATCAGAAAAGTTCTATGTCAAGAGAACAAATATCTAATCTAAATTGCAAAAACATAGAGTAATGGCCCTTCAATCAATTTCCAAGCTTGAACCAGTTCATAGACCCAATCCCTTGAATGAAAGGGAGGTGGGGTCTATTTGAGAAAAGATCCTGCACTCTACTGAAAATATTCACTGTTAATGTTTTTCCTGGCCTTCTCTAAAGGGACCTGTAGCTTTTACTAGGGTAATTATGCATTGGGGAAAAGAAAATCATCAGACATCACAGGAACTGCTGTACACTAGCTATGAATTGACACTAATTCTGGAAAACTCAAAACATCACTGTGGCTTTCCAGTTACCGTAGTGGCTAATGGAAGTCAGGTGATCAATAGAATATTAACTAAGGTTCATTTCATAGTTAGTCCAGTGGGTCCCCAAACTGATCCTGTGTTTATTTCTTCAGTTCCAGGATGCATAATTGATATAGATTTATTAGCAGCTGGCAGAATTCCCACAGTTCCCATACCTGTGGAATGAGGGATATTATGATAGGAAATGCCAAATGGAAGCCATTAAAACTACCTCTACATAGTAAAATAGTAAAAAAAAGCAATACTGCATTCCCCAAAGGGATTGCAGTGATTAGTACTACCATCAAGTACTTGAAAGATGCAGCTGTGGTGATTTTCACCACACCCACATTCAACTCTCCCATTTGGCCTGTGCAGAAGACAAATTAATCGTGGGGACTGACAGTTGATTATCATAAACTTAACAAGCGGTGACTTCAACTGCAGCTGCTCTACTGGATGTGATTTTGTTGCTTGAGAAAATTAACACATTCCCTGGGATCTGATATGCAGCTACTGATCTAGCAAATGCCTCTCCATACCTGTCCATACCGTCTACCAGAAGCAGTTTGCTTTCAACCAGCAAGGCCAGAAATACATGTTCACTGTCCTACATCAAGTGCATATCAACTCTCTAGCTATATGTCGTAATTTACTTTTCAGGAATCTTGATCAACTTTTCCTTCCACAAGATAACACAATGGTCCATTACATTGATGATATTGTGTTAACTGGACTTAGTAAGTAAGAAGTGGTAACTACTATAGATTTATTATTAAGACATTTTCATGTCAGAGGGTAGAAAATGAATTCAACAAAAATTTAGAGGCCTTCTACCTCAGAGAAATTTCTAGGGGTCTACTTGTAAGGGGCATGTTGACATATCCCTTCTAAGGTGAAGAATAAGTTGTTGAATCTTGCTCCTCCTACATGAAAGAGAGGTGCACAATTCTTTGGATTTGGGAGACAATGCATTTCTCATTTTGATTTATTACTCTGGCCCATTACTGAGTGATCCGCAAACTTGCTACTCTTTAGAGGAACTCAGTACAAGAGAAGGATCTGCAAAAGGTCTAAGATAGTGTACAAGAATCTTTGCCACTTAGACCATATGAGCCAGCTGATCTAATAGTAATTTATGTGTTAGTGGCAGACAGAATGCTCCTTGGAGCCTTTGGCAGGCCCTTATAGGTGAATTACAGCACAGGCTTTTAAATTTTGAGAGCAAGGCTCTGTCATCATCCTCAAATATCTACTCTCTCTTTGAGAAATAGTGCTTGATCTGCTACTGGGCCTTAATAGAGACTGAACACTTAACTATGGGACACCAAGTTACCATATAACCTGAGCTTCCCATTGTGTATTGGGTGTTATCTGACTCCTACCAAGCCATAAACTTAGCTATGGACAGCAAAATTCTATCATCCAATGGAAGTAGTAAATATGAGATTGGGCTCAAGCAGGTCTTGAAGGCACAAATAAATTACATGAAGAAGTCCAAATGCCTATTGTTCCCACTCCTATTACACTGCCTTCTCTCTCTTATCCTGCACCTATGGCTTCATGGCTAGTTCCCCTAGGATCAGTTGACACGAAGGAAGAGAAGATGCAAGTGTGGTTTACAAATGGTTCTGCATGATATACAGGTACCACACAAAAGTGGACATTTGCATCGCAGAACATTCCTGTACTGTAGCCCTCTCTGGGACATCCCTGAAGGTCACTGATGAAAGGAAATCCTTCCAGTCACAGAGCTTCTAGCAGTACACCTGGTTGTTCGCTTTTCTTGGAAGGAGAAATGATCAGATATGTGATTATATACTGATTCATGGGCTGTAGCCAATGGTTTGGCTAGACGGTGAGGGACTTGGAAAGAACATGATTGGAATATTGGTGACAAATTTGTGGCTATATCTCTCTGAATGGACAAAAAGTGTGAATATATTTGTCTCTCATGTGATTGCTCACCAAAGGCTGACCTCAGCCATTAGGATTTTAATAATCAAGTAGATAGGACGTCCTGTTCTGTGGATGTCAGCCAGCTTTCTACTGAAACTACCCCTGTCATCACCCAATTGGCTCAAGAACAACATGCTCATGGTAGTAGGAATACAAGTTTTGCACTGGCTCAGCAACATAGATTTCCACTCACTAAGGCCAAACTGGCTATGGATACTGAGTAGTGCCCATTTTTCCAGCAATGGGGACTAACAATGAGCCCCCAATATGGAACTATTTGCTGAAGTGATCACTAACTACCTGATGGTATGTTGATTTTATTGGCTCAATTCCATCATGGAAGAAGCATAATCTTGTCTCTGCTCAAATAGACACATAATCTGGATACAAACTTGCTTCCCCTGTATGCAATGCTTCTGCCAAGATTATTTATGAAGTTATAGAATGTGTTATACATTATCATGATATTCCATATAATATTGATTCTGATCATAGAACTTGCCTAACAACCAAAGAAATGTGGCAATGGTCCATGTTCATGAAATTCACTTATCTCATCACGTTCCCCATAATCCTGAAGCAGGAGGCTCAGCAGAATGGTGGAATGTCTTTGAAGGCTCAGTTATAGCACCAGCTAGGTGGAAATATCTTAAAGGGCTGGGTAAAGCTTCTCCAGAAGGCTGTATATACTCTGAGTCAATGTTTTGTTTCATCAAGAGATGCTATTCATGGATTCAGGAATCGAAGGATGGAAATGAAAGTGGCACCACTCACTGTTATCCCTAATGACACAATAGCAAATTTTTTGCTTTTAGTTCCCAACTTTATGTTCTTAGTGTCTTATAGGAAGCATGGAGTTAGGTCTTTTTTCTGTCCATTCAGTGACTCTATGCCTTTTGATTGGAGAATTTAATCCATTTACATTCATGATAATTATTGCTAAGTAAGGACATTGCCATTTATTGCCACTTTGTTAATTATTTTTCGACTATTTTATATATTCTTTGTTCCTTTCATCCTCCCCTGTTGTCTTCCTATGTGATTTAATGATTTCTTTGTAGTGGTATCCTCCGACTTCTTTCTCTTTATCTTTTATGTATCTCCTGTAGGTTTTTGCTTTGTGGTTATTATAAGACTTATATAAAATATCTTATATTTATAACAGGCTATTTTAAAGGGATGACAACTTCACTTGAGTCACATACAAAAACACTACACTTTTACACTCTCTGTTGTATTTTGTGTTTTGATGTCAAAATTTATATTTTTATTTAGTATATTCATTAACAAATTATTATAACTGTAGTATTTTTTAACATTTTTGCCTTTTAACCTTTATACTAAAGTTCTGAGTGATTTATACACTACCATCATGGTATTACAGTACCCTTAGTTTGAATATATACTTACTTTTACCAGTGAGTTTTATACTGTCATATATTTTTGAGTTATTAATTGGCATCCTTTCATTTTAGCTTAAAGAACTCCCTTTAGCATTTCATGTAAAACAAGTCCAAAGATGATAAACTTCCTCACTCTCCTCTTGCCTTGGAAAGTCTTTACCTCTCCTTCATTTCTGAAAGACAGCTTTTTCAGGAAAATTATTCTTAGAAATTTTTTTTCCTTTCTGTATTTTCTGTCTCTTGGCTTGTGAAGTTACTGTTGAGAAATTTGCTAATAACTTTATGGGGATTTCCTTGTATATGACGATTTTTTTTACCTTTGCAGCTTTAAAATCTCTTTGTCTTTGATTGTTGATGGTTTGATTATAATATGTCTTGATGTAGTCTTCTTTGAATATGATTGGAAACTTTTGAGCTTTCTGTACTTGGGTGTTTATCTTTCCCCAGATTTGTGGAGTTTTCACAGCCGTTATTTTTAAAAATACACTTTTTGTCCATTTCTCTTTATCTTCTCCCTGAGGACTTATATAATGTGAATGTTAGCTCTCTGTATGTTGTCTTAGAAATCCTATGGACTTTCTTCATTCCTTTTCATTCTTCTTTTTCTTTTTTCTTCCCTATTTAGATATTTTCAAATGACTTGTCTACAAGATTATATACTCTTTCTTCTGCTTGATCAAATTTGCTTTTGATGCTCTCTATTGAATTTTTTATTTTATTCACTCTACTTTTCAAGTAGAAAGTTTCTGTTTGGTTCCTTTTATGACTTCTATCTCTTTATTGAACTTCTCAGTGTTCATGTTTTTTTTAACGATTTATGTGAATTGTCTGTGTTGTCTTATAGTACCTTGAGTATGCTTAAAACAATTATTTTGAACTCATTGTCAGATGATTTATAGATCTCCATCTCTTTCGGTTCAGTTACTGGAAAATTATTTTGTTTCTATGATGGTGTCATGTTTCCTTGATTGAGTGTTTGTTGTTACCTTGTGTTAATAACTACTCATTTTATGGAGTGCAGCCACCTAGTCTAAACTTTGTAGACTGTTTTTGGTGAGGAAAAACCTTCTCCTATGGGTGGGTGCAAGGGTGCCACCCAGGTGGAATGTAGTGGTTCTGGCTGTGGTGTACGTTCAGTGATATATTCTCCATGCAGCTTTGTTAGCTGAGGTTTTCCTCAGCAAAGATTGTAGAGCTTCTCAGTGGCCAAGGCTGTGGGTGTTTGCAGTGGCAACAGGGCTATTGGGGTCTTTGGTGGCAAAGGCAACTAGGGTCATCCTGATCTCTTTTTTCTCCAAAAGGGAAAGTCATGGCCAAGCGAATCCCACCTGCTGCTGGGTCTACCTCACAGGTGTGTTTGTGGTGGTAGTGGTACCAATGGCAGTGGTACGAAGCGGCCACAGAGCCAGGATTTGGAGCATGGGATGTGTTGTGAGACCATGGCTCTGGAATCCAGGCTGGTGGTGTCAGCAGTGCCTGAGGCACAGGAATCCCTACTATAGCATTGATAATGGCTTGTGCAAGGCATGCGTACACTTGAAGCAACCAGCGAGATGATGGTCATCTCCACTGTGAAACCTGTGAAAGCTGGTGGGAAGCCTATGGCTGCCATAGGGGCTGTTGAGGTGTTCAGAGACAAAGGTGGCTGGGATCAGAGCACATACTTGGAAACACAGTAGCTCTTGCTATGTGGCTGATTCTGACAGCTCCAATCTTTATTCTTTTCCTGGCCATCTTTAGACATCTCAGGTATGCCAGTCTCCTCAGTGATCCTTTCTGTGCAGTTATTCTCCATTTTTTGCTCCACCGTGTTGCCGTAAACTTTTAATTTAATTAGACTCTTGAGCCCTCCCGGAGATATTTGCATTTGTAGATAGTTGTGCCATTGTTTTTCGTGGGGTAACAGAGATGAGTATCTTCTAATCCGCCATCTTGCTGTTATCTGAGAGGTTTTATTTTAATTGTATCTGGGACATTTTGAATATTATGTTAGGAAACTCTTCTTACCATATAAATTTTCTATTATATCAGTAATCACTCTTTCCAGGTTTAGCATTTATGTCTGGCAACCATCCTGGCCTTTGCTGACATACCCACTGTGTTTAGATTAGATCTCCTGTTGTCAGTGTTTGTGGGATGGGCTCTGCTGATGATGATGCTATGAGAAGATTGGGACTTTCAGAAAATGTGTGACTTTTTCAGCCATTGTTTTTTCCAATACTTCTGTGGCTAATAATTAGGTGTGGGGTAGGGAATGACTAGTCTTTTTCTTGGTTCTGTGATTGCCACTGCTGTGTGCAGATTATGCTCAACATGCTGCCTGGTGGCAGAGAAAGGACTGATACTCTAGGCTCTTCTGGTGATGCTGTCATAGGTAGATAAGCCCTATTGCTACTGTTTAGCATGAGGCAAGAATGGTTTAGTTTTGGCAGATACTGCTAGTAATGTTCTTATGATATACTGTGCTACAATTGATGACTACTGTGAATTGGGTAGCCCTAATATGACTTGCTAGTGATATTGCTGTGTGCAATCACTGATGCCACTGGGTTTGTGTCTACCTTCCTAGTTCCTGCTGGGCTTTCCCTTACATGATCACTTGCCCAATGAGATAAGGATTTTCTTGTTTCCTTTCCTCCTTTTTTGTTTTTCTACATGTCTTGTGATTTCTCATTGAAAGTGTCCTTGTTGCCCAGTCCAGCATTATGGAAGATGAAAACAAATAAAACACAGGAAATTCACCATAGTGTCATAATTCGACTCCTGGGGTCCCTAGCAAGTCCTTCTTCTTTATACCTTTCATAGTCATTTTATAATTGTCTGTTAGATTATTTTCATAATATTTAATTGTGTTTAGAAAGAAATAGTGGAGTAAAGTGGGTCTACTCCATTTTGTGCTGTAATCAAAAGTGAATTATTTTTATAACATTTTTTGCTGATTTTTTATTTTTTCAGTTGTTTCAAAAGGATTTACAGGTGTTTATTAAAGAGTTTTTCATGATAACTACTTTTAAAATCCTTTTCAGATAATTTCAGCATCTGATTCACCTCTGTATTTGTATCTATTAGTTATCTTTTTAAATTCATATTGTGATTTCCATGGCTCTTGGTATAACAAGTGATTATGATTATATCCTCAACATTTTGCATATTATATTATGAGAAAATTATCTTATTTAATCATTTTTAGCAGGCAGACCTGTTAAGTTGTAGCACAAGGGACAAGTGTGTATATGTGTTTAACTTTCCTGTGGGCCCTGCTGACACATCCCAGGAAAATCAGAGTGCTGGTTCACACTGCCTCACTGCAGACTGATAAAGTGGTAGTGGAAGTTTAGCTCCTTCCTTCAGCACTCTGACACCTTCTCACAGAAAGTAGGAACCCCACCTCAAACCTCCTCATTGTCTCTGAATGATATGGATGGAAGATCAGCTCCTTGATTGGCCCCACTGATACTAGAGAGGGGAGAACTGGAAGGTTTATTCCAGTTTGTGTTGCTACAGGTTGAGGATAAAAGCCAAGCTCCTCACTTAACCCTGCTGATAATAGTGGAGGGAAGAGAGAAAATAGATACCAACTACTCTTGCCTCCCTCACCTATATTCCAACTCATTGATGCTAGATTAGACTAGAGGCTCAGGTCCCCACTGGACTCTACTTACTGAGAGGAGGTGGGGGAACAGAGTACTGACTATCCTAACCTTGCATTACCTTATTCTTTCTCACTGATGCTAAATGTTTTTGGAAGTTCAATTCCCCATTGGGCACTGCTGACACTGGTGGGGAGATAGAGTGCCACAAATTCCTACTTCAAACAACCTCTTTCAGTGTTACTGCTTCCAGATGGTGGTGAATGTTTCTCCACTGGACCCTGATGACACTAAGAAGAAAGTGGAGTGCTGACTAGCTCCAATTCACACCACCTTATTCAGTCTCATTGATGCTTTGTAGGGGTGGATGCATAGATTTTTTAGTCAGACACACTGACACCAGGGTGAGGATGAGGTATATTGGATATCAGCCCTGACTCACGCTGCCTTGTCAACCTCTCTTTACTGATCAGTAAGAGTCAAGGCTTCAATTGATGCTGGACTCCACTGGCACTATGATGTCAGAAAAATCAAGCACTACGTGCTTCCATTTGGTGGGGTAGAGAGGATCAGTTCCCATCAAGCTTCACTGATTCTATCCCATCAAGGGAATTAGAGAATCCCTGCTTCCAATGAGAAGTAGATAGAAAATTATCTCACTTCTCAATCCTATTGACACAATCCAGTGTGGATATTAAAGGTCCCTCTTTGGTTCCACAGACAGCATGCAAGCGAATTGGAATGACAAAGAAAGCTTCTGTGGAGTGTGATAGCAGATCAGCTCCTCAATAAGCCCTATTTAAACCATGGGGATGGGACAGTTTTTCTGTTTGTGTTCTGTTGGAGTAGGGTAGGTATTGTCTAAAAGGGTTTTTGTTGTTAGGCTATCCTTTTCCAAGTCTCTAGGCTAGGGGCAAGGACAGACTTTTCCTGAAGCTTCTTTTGTGTGTGTCCATTAACAGTGCTAGGTTGGATGCTTTTGCAGCACCCCATTCAAGACATACGGGAGGCAATAAGAAAACCCTGGGAAGTCACTTTCATGTTATTTCTCAGGTCTTGAGCTCCCTATGTAGTCCAACTTCTTTTTTACGTATGTTAGCGTTTTTTTTAATGCTTACTTATTTTGGTATGTCTGAAATTTTTTTATTATTATTATTTCAGCATATTATGGAGGTACAGATGTTTAGGTTACATATGTTGCCCTTGCCCCCTACCCCGTGAGTCAGAGCTTCAAGCGTGTCCATCCCCTAGATGGTGCACATGGCACTCATTATGTATATATATATATACCCACCCCCTCTTCTCCCCTCATCTGCCCGACACTCGATAAATGTTATTCCTATATGTGTACTTAGGTATTGATCAGTGATACCAATTTGCTGGTGAGTACATGTGGTGTTTATTTTTCCATTCTTGGAATACTTAGTAGAATGGGTTCCAGCTCTATCCAGGAAAATACAAGAGGTGCTATATCACCATTGTTTCTTATAGCTGAATAGTGTCTGAAATTTTTTAGTTGCAAGAGTGTGTACCTGAGAGGAATGGGCTACTCTGTCTTTGCCGGAACTGAGTCTGTTAGGACACTTTAGACCTAGAAAATTAACATATGAGAAATGATTTGACATCTAAAATTAGCTACTTAAAAGTTGCATAATCTCCACCTAATGTGCTTAATACATAATTGTATCAGCATCTTAAAATGAAGAACAACCTCTAGTCCCAGTTTATTAAACTTGCCACTAGAATTTTTATTTCTTTATGACAAACCTGAAGAAACAAATGAATATCAACATACAAGTGGCATAGCAAGGAAGATGAATGGAATCAATTTGTTCATTAACCAACTCCTTTTTATGCAGGTGTCACAAAATATAGCCACCCTTGAGATTTTCCATTCATTGGTGAAAACTTCCATGATCTCCTGAATTTGAGAATCTCTTTTTGGTTCCTTTTTTATGACTAAAGACCATTCCAATTATATAAAGAAATGGATACGTCTTCTCTGCTCTGCTGCTTACATTTTGCTAAGGCTACTGAAATGGCTACAATAAGTAAGCAGATAAGGGAAGAAACAAACATTTTTTCTTTATGCGGCAATGGAAAGAAAATGTATATTCTCTCTGTATGGTTATGTCTATTCTCCACAACCATGTAATTGGAGGTCTTAATATTATAAATAAAAAAATTCCCTTTGGTCTCATTACATTTTTAAAAGTTGAGAGAGAGAAACATATATCCAACCTACAAATACAATTTATTTTCTAACACCAAGTAAGGTTTATAAACATTTCTAATGGAAAATGTATAATTCACAATAGTAAGACCAATTATAGTCATATGCATATATGAAATAGATGCTGAAATCATTGAGATTTTGGTTGATACAGAAAAAATTCTTTGGAATTCATTTTTTCAAGGTTTAATGTACTGCTCATTTCTCCTGGAGACTTATTCAAGTGTCATACAGGGACTCCTGTGAGTATATTATGTTTTGAATGTACAGAAAGTACACTGGAAAGATACATGTTGGTGCTTTTGGTGCACTAAAGAACTTAGGAGTACCTTAAGGTAATTACTAACTAAATTACCTTGGTATTCTGAAAAGTATAATGTCTTCCATATATTCATGTTGAAACATTTATTTTTTTGAAGAATAATTATAATCATATTGTCAACATTTAGTTATTTGTGGTAATGAGAGTTGTGACTGGCAACAATGAATGAAAGCATGGATAATTTAAAATTTCATTTTAACTAAGAGGGTTTAAAATACACAGACACATTTATACAATTATAGAGCATTTATGCAAAGTCCCCAAAACTATTACTTGTACAATTAATTTGCGCTAGAGGAAGAGTGTGTATATAAGGATATCCCATTGCACTCAAAACAGTTAGCTCTTAGCATCTATACCTGTAGCACTTGTAGTAAAGCCATGTTGGATAAGCCGTGCTAAGAGTTTGGGAGTCATTTAGTCATTCAGAAGCTATAGGTATGTGATGCTGCCTTTTTTCATTGTATATACAAGCACCAAAGATGAACTCTTTTCACTCATTGACAGTATCTTTATCAAAGAAGAGACTATTATGTTCTAACTTTGGCTTGTAGTGGAATTAGGGAAAATCAATATTTGAACAATATCCTTCAGAAAATATCCAAACAGAAAAAAAAACTAACTGGAAGATACAGAAATAATTATAATAGAAAGATGAGACTCATTAAAAGGTCTATATTTTATACAATTTCAGTCACAGAAAGAGAGGAGATAGATTATAAGGCAGAAGCAGTATTTGGTGAACAAATGGCTAAAATTTTTCCAAAATTGATGAAAGATATTATCCTACAGATTTAATAATCTTTTTGAACAACAAATACAATAAATTTGTAAAAGTACACAAAGATATATAAAAGTAAGATTGTTTAAAAAATAAGAGAAAATCTTATAAGCAGTCAGGGAAGAGTTACAACTGAATTTTTAAAAGACAACGTGAACATTATTAAATACTGAAAGACAATAACCACCTACGAAGAATTCTATAATCAGCCAAAATATTATTTTAAGATGAAGGAAAATAAGTATAATCAGATGAGCATGAACTACAGTAATATTTTATCAGCAGAATAGTACTAAGAACAGTTTTTCAGGGGAAAATATGATCCAAATGGTAACTGTGGAATTGAAGCAAAGAATGAAGAGCAATGGAAAGGGTAAATATGTGAATGATTATATAAAAGTATGTGCATACGGTACAGTTAAAATATATTTAGAGGGGCAGTACTTCTAGAATGGCAGTGCAAGGAACTCAAGAGTATCTTTCTCCTAGAGAAGTATCAATTAAATTGATAAAAATTGTGTAAGGTGATCATTCGATGTTTTTGTAGATTGATCAAAGGGCTTAAAACAAATTGAGAATCATTTCTTTAACAAGATCTATAGAAAATAACCACAGTGGGAGGCTGAGGAACTCAAGCCAGGAACTGCACACATTACCCCACAGTTCTGCCTTGAAAAGAACTGTTTTAGTGACATTATCAGTTAGGTGATAGTTCCCATCTTCCATAGCTCACTAGGGTAGAAGAGTTATTCCAGGTGGTTTTATCAGCCAGTGAACAGCAGCAGATTCCATTCTTCACAGCTCTGTGCCATGAATGGCCTATATTTAGCAGGTAGTAGTAGCTAGGTGGTACCTATTTCTCCACTCCCAACTTCCATTATGTAGTGAGAATTGACATGGGGCAGCTGATAAAGATTGCAATCTCACTTTCCTGCATAACTCTCTGTTGTGATAAAGCTATTCCAATGGGCTTAGCAGCTGAGTGGCAATTACTATAACCCCAGGTTTCTGTGGCACAAGACTTTTCCTGGTAGCCTCAGAAGCTGGTCAACATTGACGGATTCCATTATCCATGGAAGGAGGCTGCAGAAGCTCTACACAAGGCAGCACTAGCAACCAGATGGTACAAATTTTCATTCCCCATCTACACACACAGATCTTACTATTATACATAGGGGAGGATCTGAGTGGAGCAGTCATGATGAGTTTCTCATTCTCCTTCCTCCAGGTCCAGCTAAAGAGCTCAGAATTTCTGTCCAAAGTAGGGTCAGAGTAAGCCTCAAAGACTGACAACACCCTTCCCCGGTCAGGGGACCCAAATATAATGGAATAAGACTATGGAGCAAATTATGTCACAGGGCACAAATTCAAAGGTCAAAAGCAATAGAACAATTAGATATGAATAAGATAAATCTAACAGGTAAGTACGATACAAATACAGCAGATAGATCAGAAACATAAGGTGGTTAAGGAAAGAATATTCAAAGAAAGCTCATGTAAAACCACAGTCGTGTCTTATTTTCAGAGAGACTATGTGAATGCACAAGGCTGTGGCCTATAAAGAACAAAATCAGAGACTGCACACTGTGGGAGAAATAAACTTCATTGAAATAGCCATCACAGTCATTAAATAAGCAAGAAAACAATAAGATCAAGAACCTTGGAGGGCAGCAATAGAGGCAATCAGTATCTAGAGCTGCTATGATGTATTATTCACAATTCCAGTTTTGAACAAAATATTATGAGGCATGCAAAGAAACAGAAGTTGTGACCCAGAAACTGGAAAAAAAAGAGTAGGCAATAAAAATTTCCTTTGAAGGGCTTATATGTTGAATTAGGTTAAAAAAAAAAAGATGTCAAAGCAGCTATTAGATATGATCAAAAATCTAAATGAAATCATGCTGAAAGAATTAAAAGATATGATGACAGTTTCTCATCAAGTAGAGAATATCAATAAAGTTATAGAAATTACAAAAAGGAATCAAATGAGAATGCTGAAGTTAAAATGTAAAATAATCAATATAGAAAATTGAATAGGAAAGCTCAACAGTAGATTTGAGCTGGCGGAAGAAGCGACCAACTCGAATACACTTCAATATAAATTATACTGTCTGAAGAAGAGAGAGAGAAAATGAATAGCACCTCAGAGAAATGTGGAACATCATTAAGTAAACATATATATATATATATATATGAAATACCAGAAAGACAAGAGAGACAGAAAGCATCAGAAAATATATTTCAATAAATAATAACTGAAAACTTCCCAAATTTAATGAAAAACTTTAATATGTACATCTAAAACTCCTAAAAATCTTCAAGTAGTATAAATATAATGAGATCAACAATAAAACATAACATAGTAAAATGTTAAAAGACAAAGGGAAATTTTTGGAAGCAGTAAGAGAAAAACAACTCATGAAGTACAAGGTAACCAATAAAATTACAGCTGAATTTTCATCGAAAATAATAGAGTTCAGAGGCAGTGGAATGACATATTTAAGGTGGCAAAGTTAAAAGCAATAGTCATTTAAGAATCTTATATCCACAAAAACTATCATATGAAAATGAAGGTGGAATAAAGACATTTCAAAATAAATGAAAACTGAAAATGTTTTGCAAGCAGGCCCACATTATAATAGTAAAAGGCTGAAAGCAAATGATACTGAAATACTGCAAATCCACATAAAAAATGAAGACTACCGGTAAAGGTATTTATGTAAGTATTATATTTATTCATGTTCATAAAGCATATTTTTCATCAATATTGCGAAAACTAATTTCTGAGGGGAGCCCCAGAATCCTTGAAGAGCTAGCTCCATGATTGCTTTTCTCTATAGGTAAGCCCTTACAATAGTAATCGCCACCACTGAATTGGGAAACTTAAGTGCAATGGGAGTAATTGGATTCCAAGGTGGCAGGGACCAAGCGGCAGTACTCAACTGCCAAAGGCAAGGTGGGCATTTTTACTGTGCTGAATAGCAGAGTCAAAGTAGCAATCAGAAAATTCTGACTCATGTAGAACTATGGTGTTAGCTAATTGATCATAGTGTTTCTAGAAGTGAAATATATAGGAAGCTTATTAAATTCTTATTTGGTATATATAAGCAGAAAATCCCTAGGTCAAATGAACAAAAACCTAACCTAAATTGTAAAAATGAAGAGTCACGGTAATTCAAACAATTCCCAGATTTGAGCCCGTTTACAGACCCAGACCCCTTGAATGAAGGGAAGGCCAAATCTGCTAGAGGAAGGACCCTGCACACTAGTGAAAATTTATATTGTTTTTTGGGCACACCTGCAACTACTGTGTGGCTCTAAAGGGGGATAGAGGATCCCCAAACACTCCTGTGTATCCCTGGGAATGTCCCCATCACCCTGATGTGGAATGCTGTTGAAAAACTGAAATGTGAGTGGACAACATTTTGCAATTTCTCACTCATGCTGCTTGACTGGGTTGAGCTCCAGCTTTTCCAGTTGCAGGAACAAGGTGCCGTTTTGAGAGATTGACATTGGGGTGCACTTTGGCTGAGTTTGGTCTTATGTGGCTTCAGCCTCCACCTGGCTGGGGCTTTCCATCATGCATCTGGGACAGTGTCCACCATCCCACAGCCAGCTGTTGTGAGACCAATTCTCAAGCAAATTGAACTCCTCACAGTTTCCTGCCAGCTTAAGTTGTCTGAGAAAGGCCCCATCCTCTTCGGACACAGGCCCTAGGTGCCATTCTGGGAGTTTAATGTCCAGCAGTACCCCACCCTTGGGCTAAATTTAGGTTGATGCAGCTGTAGCCCCACACAGCTGAAGAGGATCAGGGGAATGTGGGCTCTCCTATGAAATCCTAGGAGAATTTCCACTACTCTGCTATGGAATGCAGTGAGACCAAGATTCAAGTGGACAGCACTCGATCCAGCATTTTGCTGACACTGTTTGCCTGGAAGGAGCCCCACCCTATCTGGTCACGGGCCCAACAGTTTGGGAATTTAAAGTTGGGCACTTGCCCATCCTTGGGCTGAGTTTGGGCTGAGGTACCTGCAGCCCTGAGCAGCTGAGGAGGGACAGAGGAGACCAAGCTTTGCTAAGCACACTTTGGACAATACCTACTGCCCTGTTTCATGCAGCCATCGGTCTGGAGACTAGCCTTTCCAATCCATTGAAGCTACCAGTAACACAAACAGAGAACACTTGGATCCCAGTGGGTGGCTCCACCACTGCTACTGCCAACTTCCACATCACACCAGCAGCTTAGGAGCCTGAGAATCTATTCACATACCTGGCCCTCTGCTCCAGTACTAGCTTCTCAGTAAGCCACATGAAGGCCCAAGAATTGGTCCCTCAGGCAACACTAGCAATTCTGCCAGTGTAAGCCACTCTGGGGCCCAAAATTAGGCTTAGTCAGCCCACTGCTTCCACCACTAGAGCTCAAATATTGGGTTGGCTGGTGTTCAAGTTCAGATCAAAACTTTACCACAGCCTCAAATAATAACTGTTTCCAGGGACATCAAGAAAATCACAGCTATCACTGATCCCGTGTACTGCCTAAGAAATTAAACAAGGACAACACTACTACAGGCACCCAAAATCAAAGCCAAAGTGTCCCACTCAACCAAAAGCATATATACATCTTCAGGAAAATAATTCTCCCTTCAAAAGGATTTTCATAATATCAGAGCAAGCAACTGTTACATCAGATGCACAGATATCAGCAGAAGGACACAGGAAAAAAGACAAAGCAAGGAAATATGACACCACAAAAGAACCACAACAATTGTCTAGCAATGAATCCCAATCAAAAAGAATGCCTCATAATGCCAGATAAAGAATTTCAAATATTGATTCTACAGAAGCTCAAAGAGATACAAGAGAAATGTGAAAACCAACACAAAGAATTCATACAATCAATTCAGGATATGCATGAGAAATTTACCAAGGATATAGATATTTTGAAAAAAGACCCAGAATATATAGAGCTAAAAATCCATTGAAAGAAATGCAAATCAATTTTTTTTGCATTTTATTAAGGTGTTGAATTTTTTGAAGAGATATAATCCTGTTTCTTTTTGTTTTCTTTCCACTGGTGGTTTTTTTCCCCCCAGTACTTCCCTGAAAGTCTGTTTCTTCCCTCCCTTTTTTTTTATTTCAGGAAATTATGGGAGTACAAACATTTTGGTTGCATGTTATGACTTTGCCACATCCCAACCATGATTTGAGACTTGCCCTTTCCCCCGCTACAATGCTCACTGCATCCATTAGTTGTGAGTTTACCCACCCTCGACCCCCCTACCCCCAAAGAATATTACTACTGTGTTCAAAAACAGACTAGACCAAGCAGAAGACAGAATCTCAAACCTTGAAAACAGGTCTTTTGAAACAACCCAATCCGACAAAAATAAGGAAAAATGAATAAAAAAGAATTAGCAAAGACTTCAAGACCTCTGAGACTACATAAAGTGACCTAACATATGTACCATTGCTATTACCAAAGGGAAAGAAAGATAAAAAATTTAGAAACCCTATTTAAGGATATAATCAATAAAAAATTTTTGTTCATGTCCTTTGTCCACTTCTTAATGGGGTTGTTTGATTTTTCCTTGCTTATTTTCCTGAGTTCTAGATAGATTCTAGTTATTAGTCCTTTGTTGGATGTATAGCATGCAAATACTTTCTCTTATTCTATAGTTTGTCTATTTGCTCTAGTGATAGTTACTTTGGCTGTGTAGAAGCTTTTTAATTTGATAAGGTCCCATTTTTTTAAATTTTGTTGATGCTGTGATTGCTTTTGCAGTCTTCTTCATAAATCCTTTGCCTAGGCCAATGTCTATAAGAGTATTTCCAACATTTCCTTCTAGAATTCTTATGGATTCATGCCTTAGGTTTAAGTCTGTTATCCATCGTGAGTAGATTTTTGTGAGTGGTGAGAGGTGTGGATTCTGTTTCAGTCTCCTACATGTGGCTATCCAATTTTTCCAACACCATTTATTGAATAGGAATTCTTTTCCTAGTGTATGTTTTTGTCTGCTTTGTCAAAAATCAGATGGCTATATGAGGATGGTTTTATATCTGGATTCTCAGTCCTGTTCCATTGGTCTATGTCTCTGTTCTTGTGCCAGTACCATGCTTTTTTGGTTACTATAGCCTTGAAGTATAGCTTGAAGTCTGGTAAATTGATCCCTCCAAAGTCATTCTTCTTGCTTAAGGTTGCTTAAGCTATACAGGGTACTGCTCAGCCATTAAAAAAAAATGTGAACTAATACTGCTTGTATTTATCTTGGATAGAGCTGAAGCCCATTCTTCTAAGTGAAGTATCACAAGAGTGGAAAAACAAGCACCACATGTACTCATCATTAAATTGGTACTAATTGATCAACACTTATATGCACATATGGATCATTCATCGGGTGTCGGACAGATGGGAGGGGGGAGGAGAAGATGGGCACATACACACCTGATGGATGCTGTGCACACCATCTGGGGAATAGACACGCTTTAAGCTCTGACTCGGGAGGAGCAAAAGCAATATATGTAACCTAAATATTTGTACCCCTGTAATATGCTGAAATAAAAAAAAATTTAAAAAAATTAAAAAAGAATTCAATCCCATTTACATTAGTTACCAAAAAAACAAATAAAATACCTAAGAATTAATTGAACCAAGGAGGTGAAAGATCTCTGTAAAGAAAACTAAAAATTGCTAATGAAAGAAACCATAAATGGTACAAACAAATGGAAAAACATTTCATGCTCATGGATTAGAAGAATTGATATTGTGAAAATGAACATACTGCCAAAAGTAATCTACAGATTCAATGCAATTCTGATCAAAATACCAATGTTAATTCATAGAATTAAAATAAATCAATTCTTAAATTCATATGGAACCAAAAAAGAGTGTGAATATCCAAATCAATCCTAAGCAAAAAGAACAAAATTGGGGGAATCACATTGAGAAACTTCAAATTATACTACAAGGATATAGTATCTAAAGCAGCATGGTACTGGCTTTAAAGTATACACAGAGATCTATGAAACAGAATAGAGAACCCAGAAATAAAATCATATACCTATACCAACTGATCTTCAACAAAGCTGTTAAGATAGTTAGACTGACCATAACTAAAAAGTCAAAAAACCATAGATGTTGGCACAGATGTGGTGAAAAGGAATGCCTTTACACTGTTGGTGGGAATGTAAATCAGTACATTCTCTATGGAAAACAGTATGGACAATTCCCAAAAAACTAAAAGTAGATCTGTCATTCTACCTGAAATCCCACTGCTGTGTATCTATTTGGAGGAAAAGAAATCATTGTATGAAAAAGATACCTGCACTCATACGTTTATCACAGCAAAATTCACAAATGCAAAGATCTGAAATCAACCTAAGTGCCCATCAAGTGATGAGTGGATTAAAATGTGTGATCTATCTATCAACTATCTACACATACACACACCATGGAGTACTGATCAGTGATAAGAAATAATAAAATAATGACTTTTGCAGCAACTTGGATTGAACTGGAGGCCATTATCCTAAGTGAAATAACTTAGGAAGTAAGTTACAACAGAAAAATAAATTCCACATGTTCTCACTTATAAGTGGGAGCTACAGGATGGATACACAAGGACATATAGAGTGATATAATGTACATTGGAGACTCACAATGGGGGAGGGTGAGGAATGAAAAATTAGCTATGGGACACAATGTACACTACTCATGTGATGGGTACACCAAAAGCCCAGACACCACCAGTATATAATATAACATGTAATAGACTTCAACTTGTACCCCCTAAATCTATTAAAATAAAAAAAACATTTTTTTAAAAAAAAATAGAACAAAAAATATTTCTCCCAGCCTTTCCTAACAGGATTTATGCCCTTTTACCATGGTGACTGTGTGTTGAGGAAAAGGAAAACATTAGATATTTTAGAGACTACTGCACACTGGCTCTGAGCTAATACCTGGAGACTGAAAACGTCACTATGGCCCACCAATCAGGGTAGGAGCTTATGGAAGTCAGGTGATCAATGGAATTTTAGGCTAGATCTATCAAAAAGTGGGTCCAGTGGGTACCCATCTTTTGTTTATTTTGTCAGTTACACAATGCAAAATGAAAATAGAGCTTGAAGAATACCCAGAAGACAAGATAATTGCCTATTGTTTTTGAAATTGAGCAATATGCTCCCCTCCAAATGATTGAACAAATATAGACCAACTAAGAACTTCAAGAGAAATTAGATAATATTGTGAATTCGATGACAATAAAGATACAACATATCAAAAATTATGGGATAAAGCTAAACAATCATTTTCAGGGAAATTTATTTCCTTTCATGCACATATGTGTTATACAAGGGTAAAAAATCAAATAATCTAAGCTTCCATCACTAGAATCTGGACAAAAGCAACAAATCATTAGCCCCTAAAAAAGCAGAAGAAAGGGATTAATAAAATATAGGATCACAAATACATAAAACACAAATCAGTGAAAAATATAAAGCCAAAATTTAATTCTTTGACAAGAATAATGTAATAAATTGGATTATTTCTGCCAAATATTTTATTTCTCACTATTAAGTGAGAATTGTACATGCATACATATTGCTGTGTGACTTCACAGTGTCATACACTGTGGTCAAAGATTACTTTCCCACCATGTGATTTTGTGCTTGTCCTTGCGACTTGCTTTAGCCAAGAGAATGTGAGTATAAATAATATTATATTGGTTCCAAATCCAAGTCTTAAGAAAACATTGCACATTTATCCTTCCCCCCTTGCACTTCTGCAATCAGACACAAGTAGAACATGCCCAGAATGTTTGCTAGTTTAAGGAAAATTAGAAGAAACACAGGGTAAAAGCAATTAAATTTGCAGACTGGACTAAGTCTAATTGACACACAGTCTGAAATAAAGCAAACCCACAAAGCCATGAGGAAGAGCAAAAATGTTTGTTATTTTACTAACCTATTGAGATTTTCTTTTTCTTATATAACATGAATAAAGCAATCACTGCTTCAAATTATTTATAAAATTGATGAAACTCTGGTAAATAAATCAGCAAAGAAACAGTGAAAACAAAGATCATCAATGTCAGGGTACATCCCATTAAGAGGGTACATCCTATAAATATGAAAAGGATATTATAAACATAGTTACTTTGATAGATAACTTTGACATAGATAACTTTGACAATTTAGATGAGTAAGCATCTAGAAAACAATTTATGAACCATAAAAAATAGAAAATCTGAGTACTTCATGCATTAAGTGAATTAACTTTACTATTAAGAGTCTTTCAAAAACCCCAAAAATGTCAGTCTCAAATGGCTTCAGTGAGGAGTCTTTGAAAACCTTTTAGTCAAAAGATTTTGACAAACTTTTCCAAATAACAGAAAAAAAATAGAACACTTCTCATTTCATTTATGAGACAGTATGACTTTGATCCCAAAACCTTTTAAGAAAGAATGGAGATTCTAGAAAACTTACCTCTCATGAACATGGATTCAAAAATTTTAAACACTGTATTAGCAAATCAAATTTTATGATATATAAAAGAGATAATACAACATGATCAGTTGAGTTTATCCAAACAGTACAATGATGATTTAACATCAATTGTTAAAATTCATCAGCACATACGGAAATAACATTCATCAGAAATCAAGCAGGTGGGAGGGGGGAAGAGGGGATAGGTAAATTTACACTTAATGGGTAAAATGCACACTGTCTGGGAAATCGACACACTTTGACTCAAGCAGTACAAAAGCAGTTTACATAACTAAAATGTTTGTACCCCCATAATATTCTGAAATTAAAAAAAAAAGATGAAAGAAAAAAATGAACATGGGTTAAGAGAAAAAAAACAAATCGTTAATATGTGGAACAATGGATTAAAAAAAGCAATGAGAGATTCTGACTATAAACCAAAGCTTAATTTAAAGTAGTATGATTTATTGTGATATTGCAGCTGTGAGGAATAGCAAAGATTATTATCATTTATTTGATATTGTATGAAATAAATTATTGGTGGCCCTCTAATAATTAATAATAAATAGAGTTTTGCTAAATAGAGTTTTAAAAAAATAAAATTCATCACATTTTTTATAAAAAGTAGAAAATCATTTTATCTTGATAAATAGAGAAAAATAATTTTTTTAAAATAACACACATTCATAAGAAAAAAACGTACTTAGAAATAAATGAAAATTTCTTTAATCTGATAAGGATTATCTGCAAAACCCTATAGTAAACATCATACTTAATGATAAAATTTTAAATTTGTGCCACCATGTTTTATTGTAGAAAATTACAGCTTTTTAAAATAAGGATAATCGAAAATCCCCCAAGAATAGTCAAGGCAACCTTGATTAAGAAGAACAAAGTTGGAAGATAAGAACCTGTATATATCAAGATTTATTTTAACATTATAGAATTAAGAGATGGGTTGTATCGGTGCCAGAATATACAAATAGGCTAAAGGTACAGAATATGGAATCCAGGAAGAGCCCCACACATGTGTCATTCAACCCATTCATGACAAAAATAACCTCGCTCTTGTGTTGGGAAGAAATGGCCTTCTTAATAAATTGTGCTGAGTAAATTGGATACCATTTTGAAAAAAAAGAAGAATTTTTTTTTATTTTTTATATTATTATTCCAAGGTATTGTGAGGGTACAAACATTCTAGTTACACTTTATGTCTTTGCCTCACCCAAATGCAGGTTAAAGGCATGCCCTTCCCTCCCTTTAGTGCTCCCCGTGTCCTTTAGTTGTA